>JAODAL010004494.1:0-155995 GCA_025379985.1 Phyllomedusa bahiana | reverse complement strand
CCCCGATTCCCTCCCACCGGCACGGCTGCAGTAACCAGAATAGAAACCTCCATTCTTTATACTGCAGGCTGCATCCAGGGAATATATATATGAACAAGTATAGGATTGTTATACTGGGGTCGGACTCCTCTAGGGTTGTCTCTGGGGGGTGGGGGGTCGGCCCCTTGGGGTTTATTATGCTGGGTTCGGACTCCTCTAGGGTTATTATGCTGGGTTCGGACTCCTCTAGGGTCTCTGGGCCGGGGGGTTTCGGGGACCCTTTCCCCAGCAGGGGGAGGGGAGGGCTCATATAGGGTTATTATGCTGGGTTCGGACTCCTCTAGGTTATTATTGGGGGGGGGGGGGTTCGGACTCCTCTAGGGTTATTATGCTGGGTTCGGACTCGTCTAGGGTCCCTCCAGGGGGTCGGACTCCTCTAGTGTCCCTTCGGGGGGTCGGACTCCTCTAGGGTCTCTCCGGGGGGTCGGGACCCTCTCCAGCAGGGGGAGGGGAGGGCTCTTATAGATCTTTTGGTTCCTTTGTTGTCTTATATGGTCATCCTGACGGTTCCTCTCAGGGCCAGAAATACCCGGCTCGGGGCTGTGAGGTCCGCGCCGGCCGCAGCTCTCATGTTCTCCTACTCGGACTATCTCTCATTGTTTCGCACTTGTCGCCCCCGATGCAGGATCCCGGCGGCGGCGGCGCAGAGGCCGGTGTCTGGGGCAGGAGTCCGGAGCAAGAGATACGACGGCAGCTACAGCCTCAGCGCCCGGACAGTGTGAGTGACAGGAGGATGATGGGGCAGCGAGGGTGCGGGACAGGAGGGCAGGAGGGTGCGGGCAATGTGCGGGACAGGTGGACAGGAGGGTGCGGGCTATGTGCGGGCCAGGTGGCCAGGAGGGTGCGGGCAATGTGCGGGACAGGTGGACAGGAGGGTGCGGGCAATGTGCGGGACAGGTGGGTGCGGGCAATGTGCGGGACAGGTGGACAGGAGGGTGCGGACAATGTGCGGGACAGGGGGGTGCGGGCAATGTGCGGGACAGGGGGGCGCGGGCAATGTGCGGGACAGGTGGGCAGGAGGGTGCGGGGCAATGTGCGGGACAGGTGGGCAGGAGGGTGCGGGGCAATGTGCGGGACAGGTGGGTGCGGGCAATGTGCGGGACAGGTGGAACGGGAAAAGGGTGCGACAATGTGCGGGACAGGTGGGTGCGGGCAATGTGCGGGACAGGTGGACAGGAGGGTGCGGACAATGTGCGGGACAGGTGGGTGCGGGCAATGTGCGGGACAGGTGGCGCGGAGGGTGCGGGGCAGGTTGGGGCGGGCCAGGGTGCGTGACCGGGGGGCCGGAGGGTGCGGGGCAGGAGGGTGCGGGCAGTGTGAGTGACAGGAGGGCAGGAGGGTGCGGGGCAGGAGGGTGCGGGCAGTGTGAGTGACAGAAGGGCAGGAGGGTGCGGGGCAGGAGGGTGCGGGCAGTGTGAGTGACAGAAGGGCAGGAGGGTGCGGGGCAGGAGGTGCGGGACAGTGTGAGTGCAGGAGGGCAGGAGGGGCGGGCAGGGAAGATGATGGGGCAGTGAGGGTGCGGGGCAGGAGGGTGCGGGGCAGGAGGGTGCGGGCAGTGTGCGGGACAGGAGGGCAGGAGGGTGCGGGGCAGGAGGGTGCGGGCAGTGTGCGGGACAGGTGGACAGGAGGGTGCGGACAATGTGCGGGACAGGTGGGTGCGGGCAATGTGCGGGACAGGTGGACAGGAGGGTGCGGACAATGTGCGGGACAGGTGGGTGCGGGCAATGTGCGGGACAGGTGGGTGCGGGCAATGTGCGGGACAGGTGGACAGGAGGGTGCGGGCAATGTGCGGGACAGGTGGACAGGAGGGTGCGGACAATGTGCGGGACAGGAGGGTGCGGGCAATGTGCGGGACAGGTGGACAGGAGGGTGCGGGCAATGTGCGGGACAGGTGGACAGGAGGGTGCGGACAATGTGCGGGACAGGTGGGTGCGGGCAATGTGCGGGACAGGTGGACAGGAGGGTGCGGACAATGTGCGGGACAGGTGGGTGCGGGCAATGTGCGGGACAGGTGGACAGGAGGGTGCGGGGCAGGAGGGTGCGGGACAGTGTGAGTGACAGGAGGGCAGGAGGGTGCGGGGCAGGAGGGTGCGGGCAGTGCGAGTGACAGGAGGGCAGGAGGGTGCGGGGCAGGAGGGTGCGGGCAGTGTGAGTGACAGAAGGGCAGGAGGGTGCGGGGCAGGGTGGGTGCGGGCAGTGTGAGTGACAGGAGGGCAGGAGGGTGCGGGGCAGGAGGGTGCGGGCAGTGTGAGTGACAGGAGGGCAGGAGGGTGCGGGGCAGGAAGATGATGGGGCAGTGAGGGTGCGGGGCAGGAGGGTGCGGGGCAGGAGGGTGCGGGCAGTGTGAGTGACAGGAGGGCAGGAGGGTGCGGGGCAGGAGGGTGCGGGCAGTGTGCGGGACAGGAGGGTGCGGGCAGCGAGAGTGCCGGGCAGGAAGATGATGGGGCAGGAATTTGATGGGGGGCCCGGTTCTCTCTGCATAGACCACTGTTCACATTGCAGTCCCCCAGCTGCGGTTATTGCGGGTGCCCGATGTACTTGCTGCCCGGGGTCGTGGCACTGATGCTGGGGGCAGTCACCCGCTTCCCTGTGCCCTGCTCTGCTGGACGCCCTTTGTGCAGATCTCTCTGTGTCAGTCCTCACTGTAGTTCTGGCATTATATTCCATTATATTATGTTCTGGGATCTCCTCACCCTTTGAGGCCCCGGCCCATCCTGCACCCTCAGGTCTGATCTGCAGCAGAATACGGCCACTTGCTACAGATCAGAGCAGTGTCTATAGCCAATCAGAAGTGCCCTGTGGTAAATGCTGCCCTGTGATTGGCTGCTGGGAGGCAGAACATCCCTCTGCGGTCTGCACCCTGTGGGGTAATAATCTGCAGAGCTGCAGTGTAAAGCACAGGGGAGGACAGAGCGGCAGCAGAGCCCTCACCAGACTACAGCAGGATAGCAGACCAGGCGGGGGCAGCGGGGGCACTCGGGAGGTCGCACTGTGCACCCCGAAGGCTGTTTCCCGTGGTAAAGTCTGCGGCTGTCAGCGCTGAGGTCAGGGGCCTTCCTGTGGGATGTACATTATATACATATTACACCTCCGGGTCACATCCTGGCTGAGCTCTCATCATACACAGAGAATTGCGCTGATGTGCAGGCGGCGAGCCGTCAAGTCCCAGGCGCCCCCCCCTGCTACTAATCTATCGAGAACCAATATGGCCGCCAGGCCGCTCCCCACACCTCCCCGTTCCTGCCTTATTACTACAAAACAGCAGGAAAGCTGGGTCACCCAGCTCCCCCCAGACTCCTGAAGAGCAGCTCTGCCCATTCCAGTGAAACCCCCTGTAGGTAATTATGGAGGCTCCAACATCATGTAAGTGAGTAAAGACCGCAGCACGATCACAACCAAATCCTGCCATATAGTGACCACATAACCGGGTAAAAATCCTGCCATATAGTGACCACATAACCGGGTAATGATCCTGCCATATAGTGACCACATAACCGAGTAATGATCCTGCCATATAGTGACTCAATAACCGAGTAATAATATTGCCATATAGTGACTCAATAACCGGGTATTAATCCTTGCCATATAGTGACCACTTAACCAGGTAATAATCCTGCCATAGAGTGACCACATAACCAGATAATAATCCTGTTATATAGTGAATCAATAACCGGGTAATAATCCTGCCATATAGTGACCACATAACCAGGTAATAATCCTGCCATATAGTGACCACATAACCGGGTAATAATCCGGCCATATAGTGACCCAATAACCGGGTAATAATCCTGCCATATAGCGACCTCATACCCGGGTAATAATCCTGCCATATAGTGACCACATAACCAGATAATAATCCTGCCATATAGTGATCACATAACCAGGTATTAATCCTGCCATATATGGACCACATAACCAGGTAATAATCCTGCCATATAGTGACCACATAACCGGGTAATAATCCGGCCATATAGTGACCCAATAACCGGGTAATAATCCTGCCATATAGTGACCACATAACCGGGTAATAATCCTGCCATATAGTGACCACATAACCAGATAATAATCCTGCCATATAGTGATCACATAACCGGGTATTAATCCTGCCATATAGTGACCACATAACCGGGTAATAATCCTGCCATATAGTGTCCACATAACCGGATAATAATCCTGCCATATAGTGACCACATAACCGGGTAATAATCCTGCCATATAGGACCACTACGGTTAACCCAAAACCACACACTGGTAATAAACCCTGCCATATAGTGACCACATAACCGGGTAATAATCCTGCCATATAGTGACCACATAACCAGGTAATAATCCTGCCCTATAGTTACCTAATAACCAGGTAATAACCCTGCCATATAGTGACCACATAACCGGGTAATAATCCTGCCATATAGTAACAACATAACCAGGTAATAATCCTGCCATATAGTGACCAAAAAAAACCGGGTTTATTAACTCTGCCATATAGTGACCACATAACCGGGTAATAATCCTGCCATATAGTGACCACATAACCGGGTAATAATCCTGCCATATAGTGACCTAATAACCAGGTAATCATCCTGCCTAACAGTCCCAAGCAGTGTCTGCATGATACTACTACTAATACCGTACAGAGAAGAAATAATACCGCCATACAGAACAGTATTAGGCTCCCCTCTGCTGTCACTACACTTCTCATCCAGAAGGCACAGCTGATAATGGCAGTGGAGGGGCTCTGCCTGCAGGGTCGGGGTGTCCCCCCACTCACTAGTGCCTCCTGTCTTCAGCTGTCACATGGTGAGGACCCTGCACAGAGCAGGAGGGGGCAGTCACAGGGACACACCTGCCTCCATGGGCTCCCTGACCCCGTGCAGCTGCCATGACAGCTGAGGCGGGGTCTTCACATGAACAGTGTATCGTTGTGCGGAGCTCGGGGGTCTGCACATGTCCGATGCCACCAGGCGCCGAGTGCTACAAGCTCACCCCCCTATGGAGAGCCACGCCCCCGCATGGTCCTAGAGCTGAAGACCGGGTCATTTTTAGGTTTTGGAGGAGCATCTGTGGCCAGCGCCTCTTGGGGTATCTGTGGGGGCACCCCTCGGGGGGTGGGGAAATGGCACTCTCGGGCGGGTTGGATAGCATTTGGGGGCGGGGTGGGGGCTGGCATCTCTCGGGTTCTGTGGGGAAACCACCGGGGGGTTTTGTAGCTGTCCCCTCAGGGATCGTGGTGGCCCCCTGGGAGCATTTGGCGGGCTCTCTGGGAAAGGTTGGTGGCATCTCTCAGGGTATCTGTGGCTGGCACCTCTCGGAGCAGTTGTGGCTGGCACCTCTCGGGCAGGTGTGGCTGGCATCTCTCAGGGTATCTGTGGCTGGCACCTCTCGGAGCAGTTGTGGCTGGCATCTCTCGGGCAGGTGTGGTGGCACTTCAGGGTATTGTGGCTGGCCCCTTCGGGGCGATGGCTGGCACCCCTCGGGTTATATGGGGCCCGTACCTCTGGAGGAGCTGTGGCCAGTACATTGGTATAAGGTGCTGTGCCCGGCGCTCCTGAGCCCGGATGGTCCATGCCAATACTGATGCCCCCGGGACTCTTTAGCTGTTGGTTTTTCTCGCACATTTTGATGCATAAGAAACTTGTGTAATTTTGGTCTTTTCTTTCTCCCGCAGAGAAGTGAACCCGGTCGAGGAGATGATCCGGAGGGGGGACGAGGAGGCGCTGAGTGATCTCATGAAACCCGGGACAAAAAGGTGTGCGGCCCAAAAGGAGGGGTGGTGCCCATCACGAGGGGGGCCTACTACGGCTCCCTGCGCTGCCTGAAGCTGCTGCTGAAAGGTCTGAGGCCTCACTTTACTTCATAGTGGGGAAATCTGCCCCTCATGCCTGACATTGCCGGTCCCTGTCACTGCCTGTCCCTGTCACTGCTTGTCACTGCCGGTCCCTGTCCTGCCTGTCCCTGTCACTGCCGGTCCCTGACACTGCCGTCCCCGACACTGCCCGTCCCCGTCATGCTTTTCACTGCCGGTCCCTGTCCATGCCTGTCCCTGGGCATGCCTGTCCCTTCACCCGCTTGTCACTGCCGGGCCCTGTCATGCCTGTCCTGACCGCCCCTCCCTGTCACGCTTGTCACTGCCGGTCCCGTCCTGCCTTTCCCCGACAGCCTTCCCTGTCATGCTTGTCACTGCCGTCCCTGTCACTGCCTTTCCCTGAAAACCCGCCTGTCCCTGTCCTGCTTGTCAAATGCCGGGGCCCGTCACGCCCGTCCTGTCCTGTCTGTCCCTTTCACGCCCGGCCCCGTCACCCTGTCCCCATATGTCTGTTCCCCGCACTGCCGGTCCCGACCCCTGCCTGTCCCTCACTGCCTGTCCCTCACTGCCTGCCCCTGTCACTGCTTGTCACTGCCTGTCCCTGACACTGCCTGTCCCGGGACACTGCCTGTCCCTGCACTGCTTGTCCTGTCCGGGTCCCTGTCACTGCCTGTCCCTGCCTGTCCCTGTCACTGCATGTCACTGCCCGTCCCTGTCACTGCCTGTCCCCTGAACTGCCTGTCCCTGTAAATTTGCTTGTCACTGCCGGTCCCTGTCACTGCCTGTCCCTCACTGCCTGCCCCTGTCACTGCTTGTCACTGCCGGTCCCTGTCACTGCCCGTCCCTGTCACTGTCTGTGCCTGTCACTGTAGGTCCCTGTGACTGGAGTTCAGTATCTCTGTCTGTCGATGTCACTGCCGGTCCCTGTCACTGCCTGTCCCTATCCTGTCATGCCGGTCCCCTGTCACGCCGGTTCCCTGTCATTTGCCTGTCCCTGTCATTTGTCCTGCCTGGTCCCTCAATGCCTGTCACTGCCGGTCCCTGTCACTGCCTGTCCCTGACACTGCCTGTCCCTGTCACTGCTTGTCACTGCCGGTCCCTGTCACTGCCTGTCCCTGACACTGCCTGTCCCTGTCACTGCTTGTCACTGCCGGTCCCTGTCACTGCCTGTCCCTGACACTGCCGGGTCCCTGGTCACTGCTTGTCACTGCCGCTCCCTGTCTCTGCCGGTCCCTGTCACTGTCTGTGGCTGTCACTGCCGTGCCCTGTCTCTGCCTGTCCCTGTCACTGTCTGTGCCTGTCACTGCCGGTCCCTGTCACTGCCTGTCCCTATCACTGTCACTGCCGGTCCCTGTCACTGCCGGTCCCTGTCACTGCCTGTCCCTGTCACTGTCACTGCCTGTCCCTCAATGCCTGTCCCTGCCGGTCACTGTCACTGCCTGTCCCTGTCATTGCATTTCTACCTCTGTCGCTATCTGGCTGCCCCTGTCACCGTGTGGCTGCCCCTGTCACCGTTGTGGCTGCCATCACTCTCACCGTGTGGCTGCCCCTGTCACTGCCTGTCCCTGTCACTGCTTGTCACTGCCTGCCCCTGTCACTGCCTGTTCCTGTCACTGCCTGCCCCTGTCACTGCCTGTCCCTGTCACTGCTTGTCACTGCCTGCCCCTGTCACTGCTTGTCACTGCCTGCCCCTGTCACCTGTTTCCTGTCACTCCCTGCCCCTGTCACTGCCGCCCTGTACTGCTGCCCTGTCACTGCCTGCCCCGTCACTGCTTGTCACTGCCGTCCCTGTCACTGCTGTACTTTCTGCCCCTGCCCTGTCACTGCCTGTTCCTCACTGCCTGCCCCTGTCACTGCCTGTCCCTGTCACTGCGTGTCACTGCCTGCCCCTGTCACTGCCTGTCCCTCACTGCCTGTCCCTGTCACTGCCTGTCCCTGTCACTGCCTGTCCCTGTCACTGCCTGTCCCTCACTGCCTGCCCCTGTCCCTGCCTGTCCCTGTCACTGCCTGTCCCTGTCACTGCCTGTCCCTGTCACTGCCTGTCCCTGTCACTGCCTGTCCCTGTCACTGCCTGTCCCTGTCTGTCCCTGTCCCTGTCACTGCCTGTCTCTGTCTGTCCCTCAATGCCTGTCCCTGTCACTGCCGGTCCCTGTCCTTGCCTGTCCCTGTTACTGTCACTGCCTGTCCCTCAATGCCTGTCCCTGCCTGTCCCTGTCATTGCATTTCTACCTCTGTCGCTATCTGGCTGCCCCTGTCGCCGTGTGGCTGCCCATCACTCTCACCGTGTGGCTGCCCCTGTCACCGTGCGGCTGCCCATCACTCTCGCCGTGCGGCTGCCCATCACTCTCGCCGTGCGGCTGCCCATCACTCTCGCCGTGCGGCTGCCCATCACTCTCGCTGTGCGGCTGTCCATCCTCTCACCGGTGGTGCCCCTGTCCCCCCTTTGCGGCTCCCCATAAATCCCCACCGTGGGGTCCCTGTCCTTTTCCGTCTAATCCGTTCTCCATCTGCAGCCTATCCCATCACCATCGACCAGCGGACTCTGCACGAGGAGACGGCGCTGTATCTGGCCACGGTGCACGGCCACCTGGATTGTATACAGTTCCTGCTGCAGAGCGGAGCCGAGCCCGATATTGTGAACAAGGCCCGGGAGACCCCGCTGTACAAAGGTGAGACTCAGCTGGACTCAGATACACCGGCCTGCAACAAAGTATCACCCATCACAGGCTCAGATACACCAGCCTGGAACATAGGCTCAGATACACCAGCCTGGAACATAGGCTCAGATACACCAGCCTGGAACATAGGCTCAGATACACCAGCCTGGAACATAGGCTCAGATACCCCCAGCCTGGAACATAGGCTCAGATACACCAGTCTGGAACATGGCTCAGATACACCAGCCTGAAACATAGGCTGAGATACACCAGCCTGGAACATAGGCTCAGATACACCAGCAGCTCAGATACACCAGCTTGGATTATAGACTCAGATACACCAGTCTGGAACATAGGCTCAGATACACCAGCCTGGAACATAGGCTGAGATGCACCTGCAGCTCAGATACACCAGCTTGGATTATAGACTCAGATACACCAGCCTGGAACATAGGCTCAGATACACCAGCCTGGAACATAGGCTCAGATACACCAGCCTGGAACATAGGCTCAGATACACCAGCCTGGAACATAGGCTCAGATACACCAGCCTGGAACATAGGCTCAGATACACCAGTCTGGAACATAGGCTCAGATACACCAGCCTGAAACATAGGCTGAGATACACCAGCCTGGAACATAGGCTCAGATACACCAGCCTGGAACATAGGCTCAGATACACCAGCCTGGAACATAGGCTGAGATACACCAGCAGCTCAGATACACCAGCTTGGATTATAGACTCAGATACACCAGCCTGGAACATAGGCTCAGATACACCAGCAGGGCAGTATCACACATCCCAGGCTCGGATACACCAGCAGGGCAGTATCACACATCCTAGGCTTGGATACACCAGCAGGGCAGTACCACACATCCTAGGCTCGGATTGACCAGCAGGGCAGTATCACACATCCCAGGCTCAGATACACCAGCAGGGCAGTACCACACATCCTAGGCTTGGATACACCAGCAGGGCAGTATCACACATCCTAGGCTTGGATACACCAGCAGGGCAGTACCACACATCCCAGGCTCGAATACACCAGCAGGGCAGTATCACACATCCTAGGCTCAGATACACCACAGGCAGTATCACCACATCCAAGGCTCAGATACACCAGCAGGGCAGTATCACACATCCTAGGCTCAGATACACCAGCAGGGCAGTACCACACATCCTAGGCTTGGATACACCAGCAGGGCAGTACCACACATCCCAGGCTCGGATACACCAGCAGGGCAGTATCACACATCCTAGGCTCAGATACACCAGCAGGGCAGTATCACACATCCTAGGCTCAGATACACCAGCAGGGCAGTATCACACATCCCAGGCTCAGATACACCAGCAGGGCAGTATCACACATCCTAGGCTTGGATACACCAGCAGGGCAGTACCACACATCCCAGGCTCGAATACACCAGCAGGGCAGTATCACACATCCTAGGCTTGGATACACCAGCAGGGCAGTATCACACATCCTAGGCTCACATACACCAGCAGGGCAGTACCACAACATCCAGGCTCGAATACACCAGCAGGGCAGTATCACACATCCTAGGCTCAGATACACCAGCAGGGCAGTATCACACATCCTAGGCTCAGATACACCAGCAGGGCAGTATCACACATCCTAGGCTCAGATACACCAGCAGGGCAGTATCACACATCCCAGGCTCGGATACACCAGGAGGGCAGTATCACACATCCTAGGCTCAGATACACCAGCAGGGCAGTATCACACATCCTAGGCTCAGATACACCAGCAGGGCAGTATCACATATCACAGGCTCGGATTGACCAGCAGGGCAGTACCACACATCCTAGGCTCGGATACACCAGCAGGGCAGTATCACACATCCTAGGCTCAGATACACCAGCAGGGCAGTATCACACATCCTCTGGCTTGGATACAACCAGCAGGGCAGTATCACACATCCTAGGCTTGGATACACCAGCAGGGCAGTATCACACATCCTAGGCTCAGATACACCAGCAGGGCAGTATCACACATCCCTGGCTCGGATACACCAGCAGGGCAGTATCACACATCCTAGGCTCGGTTACACCAGCAGGGCAGTATCACACATCCTAGGCTCAGATACACCAGCAGGGCAGTATCACACATCCCTGGCTCGGATACACCAGCAGGGCAGTACCACACATCCCTGGCTCGGATACACCAGCAGGGCAGTACCACACATCCTAGGCTCAGATACACCAGCAGGGCAGTATCACACATCCTAGGCTCGGATACACCAGCAGGGCAGTACCACACATCCCAGGCTCTGATACACCAGCAGGGCAGTATCACACATCCTAGGCTCGGATACACCAGCAGGACAGTACCACATATCCTAGGCTCGGATACACCAGCAGGGCAGTATCACACATCCCTGGCTCGGATACACCAGCAGGGCAGTACCACACATCCTAGGCTCAGATACACCAGCAGGGCAGTATCACACATCCCAGGCTTGGATACACCAGCAGGGCAGTATCACATATCCTAGGCTCGGATACACCAGCAGGGCAGTATCACACATCCTAGGCTCGGATACACCAGCAGGGCAGTATCACACATCCCCGGCTCGGATACACCAGCAGGGCAGTAACACAGATCCTCGGCTCGGATACACCAGCAGGGCAGTACCACACATCCTAGGCTCGGATACCAGCAGGGCAGTATCACACATCCCTGGCTCGGATACACCAGCAGGGCAGTACCACACATCCCTGGCTCGGATACACCAGCAGGGCAGTACCACACATCCCAGGCTCAGATACACCAGCAGGGCAGTATCACACATCCTAGGCTCGGATACACCAGCAGGGCAGTACCACACATCCTAGGCTCGGATACACCAGCAGGGCAGTATCACACATCCTAGGCTCAGGATACACCAGCAGGACAGTACCACATATCCTAGGCTCGGATACACAAGCAGGGCAGTATCACACATCCTATTCTCGGATACACCAGCAGGGCAGTAGCACAAATCCTAGGCTCGGATACACCAGCAGGGCAGTATCACACATCCAAGGCTCTGATACACCAGCACCGCATTATCACACATCCTAGGCTCGGATACACCAGCAGGGCAATATCAAACATCCTAGGCTCGGATACACCAGCAGGGCAGTATCACACATCCTAGGCTCAGATACACCAGCAGGGCAGTACCACACATCCTAGGCTCAGATACACCAGCAGGGCAGTACCACACATCCTAGGCTCTGATACACCAGAAGGGCAGTATCACACATCCCTGGCTCGGATACACCAGCAGGGCAGTACCACACATCCTAGGCTCAGATACACCAGCAGGGCAGTATCACACATCCTAGGCTCAGATACACCAGCAGGGCAGTATCACACATCCTAGGCTCGGATACACCAGCAGTGCAGTACCACACATCCTAGGCTCGGATACACCAGCAGGGCAGTACCACACATCCTAGGCTCGGATACACCAGCAGGGCAGTACCACACATCCTAGGCTCGGATACACCAGCAGGGCAGTACCACACATCCCAGGCTCGGATACAGCGGCTCATGTTGTGCATTTTGCAGCCTGTGAGTGGAAGAACGCGGAGGCGGTGAGGATGCTGGTGGAGTACAGGGCGGACGTCAATCACCGCTGTAACCAGGGCTGGACGGCGCTGCACGAGGCGGTGGCGAGGAACGCGCTGGACATCATCGACATCTTGGTGAAGGGAGGAGCAAAGACGGAAGCCAAGAACTGTTACGGCATCACCCCCTTGTTTGTGGCGGCGCAGAGCGGCCAGCTGGAGGCGCTGCGGTACATCGTCAAATGCGGTAGGTGCCGAAACATTCTGTGTCCGGGAAAGCTGGGTTATAGTGTTGTGAATGGCAGTGGTAACTCCTATTATTATATATTATATTGCCGGTCATTGCCTTATGACTTAGTGATCAAGTCTAATCTTATCTATCCCTGTCATGAGAACAAAAGAGCTATCATTGTCATTACTTACTTTTTGTAATGAAACTCAATACAGATCAACTCTACCCCTTATTGCTGAGTATTGTCTCTAGTACAGAAGATTGCTTATCTAGTTTAATGACAAATTCTAAGCCTTAGAGCTCTGTAGCCTTGTGCATTACAGATTATAAACATCCTGCAGTCATGTCAGTGTAACAGGAATAGCAGAGCTTATGTGTCAATCACTGCTATAGACCCTCCCACAGCCTGAACAGGAAGTGGTCGTTTAAAGCTATAGACCCGCCCACAGCCTTAACAGAAAGTGGCAGCCTAAAGTTGTAGAATCACCCATAGCCTGAACAGGAAGTAGGAGCCTGAAGCTGTAGAACTGACAACAGCCTGAACTGGAAGTGGTAGCCTGAAGGTGTAGAACCACCCACAGGCTGAACAGGAAGTGGGAGCTGGAAGGTGTAGAACCACCCGCAGGCTGAACAGGAAGTGGGAGCTGGAAGCTGTAGAACTGTCCACAGCCTGAACAGGAAGTGGGAGACTGAAGCTGTAGAACATCCCACAGCCTGAACAGGAAGTGGGAGCCTGAAGCTGTAGAACCACCCACAGCCTGAACAGGAAGTGGGAGCCTGAAGCTGTAGAACCACCCACAGCCTGAACAGGAAATGGGAACCTGAAGCTGTAGAACCACCCACAGCCTGAACAGGAAGTGGGAGCCTGAAGCTGTAGAACCGCCCACAGCCTGAACAGGAAGTGGGAGCCTGAAGCTGTGGAACCACCCACAGCCTGAACAGGAGGTGGAAGCCTGAAGCTGTGAAACCACCCACAGCCTGAACAGGAAGTGGGAGTCTGAAGCTGACTATGGCTCTGTGAAACATTATGAGAAAACCTTTTTAAGCACATATCTCACTATTAATTTCCAATATTGATGCCACTTGTCAGACAGCCACAGGCCAAGGCTTCTGGCCATGGTGTGGAAAGTTTGGCTCTGCAGGTATATCACATGTATACAGGGCTGCATACGTCGTTTCATGCCACCCAGCTTTCTGAGAGAAAGAACTCATTGACAATGGAGAAAATGGGGAGCAGGTTGGTTCCCTTCCACCCTGATGGGGCGTTTTATGTACTAGACCAAAGTGGGGCGATGAGTCCGGTCAGGAATCCATCTTTACTTTAACGTTTCCATTTTTTGGGCCCCAGGAGCTGACATAAACACCCAAGCCAACGACAGCGCCAGCGCCCTGTACGAAGCCTGCAAGAACGGCCACGACGAGATCGTCCAGTTCCTCCTGACGCAAGGAGCCGACGCCAACAAACAAAACAAAGACGGCTTCCTGCCCATTCATATCGCGGCCAAAAAACGTGACAATGATGAGTACGTCCCCCCCCCTCCCAGCTCTACTCCCCTCCCCCCCCCCCCGTCATCCATGAACCCGGCCCCCCCATAACACTGTGCATGCTTCCAACATGAGGGAAGCGAGATCCCTCTGACAGCTCCTGAGTCATACATCTGGCACTGGTAACACTAACACGCGCTGCGGCAGCGTACACAGGAGGGGGGCTGATGTCACCGCTCCGGAATCTGGGACCTTGTTGTGCAAACATGTAAGAGCGTCACACAGGGGACAAGAGGCGCAGGACACCGCTGATCACGTCCCCCATCTCCAGGCACAAGGTCTAGTACACTGGGGACGGAAAGTATTCAGATTCCTTTTTCACTCTTTCTGTCATTGCAGCCATTTGGTAAGATCCAGCATTTTTCCTCATTAAAGGGGTTGTCTCGCTACAAAGTTTTCTTTCAAAATGTAGGGAACACAAATAAAGACTTTTTCAAAAAAATACTGCTTTGTTCATCTTTTTTTGTTAAGAGCTACAAATGATTTTATCCCCTTTCATGCTCTTCTGGTTCCCCAAGTGTTGACCTTGTACCCCCTTTTTCCCCCTGCTTTTTGTTCGATAGCAGAAGTGACGTCATCACACGGGTCTCAGCAATAGGAAAAAAAAAAATGGCCCGGCGCATGTGGTAAAAAAAAAACCCCGAGCAAAAGGGCTTTTGCAAAAATTTTTTTATTCTAAAATTTTCAACGGAATTACCGATGAAAAAATTAAAAAAAAACCAGGTTAAAACTTGACCGTTTTGCGCGGTACCCGCACTTCATCAGAGTATCTCATAGGGGGGGGCGACTCTTGTGCCCATGGCCCCCCCCTATTGCCATAGGTGGCCCATTAGAGGAAAAAATATTATTTTCTAGAAAATTTCAGCCCCTTTTATTAAAAATTTTTTTTTTTGGGGGGATTTATAAAGGGACTGTGTCTGAACTCACTGACCATTGTATTCCAATTTTGGTGGATTTTAAATAAAGGGGATACACTGCTGTGATCAAAATATAATTTTTTTAACGGGAATTTTCAGATAAGAAATTGATAATTTTGGTCCAGAATCTCTGAGGTAACTTTGTAAAGTGGGCAAAAGGTGGGGTGCAGGTCAAGTAAGGGGATAACGCCTGGGGTGGAGTTCATGCCGGAGATTAGGGGCGTGGGGGGGGTGAGGTTTTTGGGATTTTTGGAAGATAGTAAAGAAGGGATTGGGTTCGGGGATGTATAAAGTTTTTTCTTTTTATCAATGAATTTAATTGAGAGCGTCATTCAAAAAAATTAAAGTTTTTGGTAGTTCGGAAAAAAGGTCTGATTGGCTTTTTTTCATATAGGGAAATGTATTCAATATTTATTTGTTCCAGTTGGGATCTGATGATCGAGGGGTGACTGTGGGCCCCCCCCTTGTCTGCTGGCTGATGACAATAGAGTGATTTTCTCTTAGTTGTTTTAAAGCCTGTATCGTATTTTACTCAAATTAGAAGCTTGTTTTTGTTGGGTAAAATTTTTAGTTCGTCTGAAAAAAATGTTTTTGAAAGTTTTTTTAAAAATGTCCCCGAAAGAATAGGGTAAAATTTTACTTGCCTTTAAGTTGTATTTTTGGGGGAGGGGTTTTAAACAGAAGTATTTTCCATGGGGGGTATGGCAAAAAGCGCTAAAGTAAATTTTTCGGATTAATATGGAAACAATAAAAAGAACAAAGGAGTTTATTTTTATTTGGGGAAAATAACAAGCCCTTATAAAATTAATTTCATGGTTTTTGAGAGAATAAGTGAAAATAAAGATTCCTAATTTTTATAAGTCTAAACATTTGGTTGAATGGGCATTTGGGGGGTCTCCCCCCGGCACAGGTTTTCGGCCGGTTTTTCAGCCGGTTTAAAAGTTTTTTTAGACCGCCAAAAAACCGGCCGAAAATGAGCACAAAGTGCTTATGCAAAACCCGTGCCAGTCCCCACTGTCCCACTGCACAGGTTTTTCCCTCGGACTTTTTTTCCGCCGGCGGTCCGGCGGCAAAAAATTGTAGAAGCACAAATTTTTTCCCTTTGGTTTTTGGACGGAACAGGCTTCTCAATGGGGGGGGGGGCGTTCCCGTCACGGGAGAAAAGCCGTCCCCCCCGCGGCCGTGAACGGGCGCAAAAAAAGGACAAATACCGGCCGGCAAACCAGCCGTATTTTGTCCCTGTGCCGTGTAAAGCGCCCTTTTTGGGTGTTGGACAATTCTTTTTTTCCTGTGGGTTCCAGCTCGGCAACCCCTGAAGTGTTTTTTCTTTTGGCTCCTGTTTTGATTTTTGGAGGCCGTGTTGGTAAGGTATTGATTCGGGGTGTCCCTAAAAAAAAGAGGTATATTGTGACCTTCCAAATGTATTTCTGTAGTGGAGTCTATATCAATGAGATCTATAGATGTTTCATGAGTAGACAATTGTGATAAAGTTAGGGCGGTAGGGGTGGAAATGACAGAATGGTCTGTTTTATATGCGTTATGTTCCATTTTTAATTTCTCAAATCTCTCACGGATGGTCTGAGCCTTATTTACTAATGTTGAAGGAGAGAGTGGTTGATTTGTTGAGACTATCTCAATATTTGATATGTCATGAGTTTGTGGGGAAGTGGGTTCATTAGTAATAAACTTTGTAAAGTTTTTTTTCGAATAAAGACATGGTTTTATATGATAATTGGTTTATATCAATAACCGGTAGGTCAGAGGAAGGTTCAGGGCCCTTTTGGTCCGCAGAAGATATGATAGAAATATCTTCTTTAGATATAGCATTTATCACTGGAATAGGTGGCTCTGATAGGTTAACATTACTTTCCGTAGTAGAAATAGGTGGTTTTTCTTTTTTGTGGAGAAGTAGGTGGTTTAACTTCTTGTGAGAGAATTACAGAAGCAATAGGTGTTGTTCTGGATAAGTGAGGAGAATTTGTATCACCATTCAGATTGACCTGTATAGAGTCTTTTTTTGTATTTATAGAAGGAGTTTTAGGTCTAGCCCCCATTTCTGAATATGACCTTATACTTTCCCTGTTAGAGGCCGTTAAGCTGTTCTTTCTGTTTCCATTACGGTATTTAGAGTTGTAAAATGCTGAAGGTTTGGATTGATTGGATGCTTGAGTGTATCTGCATCCGTATTTTCTCTCTGGGGCTCAGGTTTTTCTATTGTGTTTTTATTTCTGTTAGTATGTTGTTTCTCTGTTTTGTCTCGGTTGAGTTTGCCCTTTTTTCTAGGAAAAAGGTTATTTTCATATTTCTTGACCTCAGAGGTCATGCTGTTATTCACTGTGGGGAAGTCTTTATGTGACTCAAATTTTTGTAGGGCTTCTAGGCTGTTCTCTATATCTAGGAGAGCATAATCTATCAATTTTGATCTTTTTTGGATCAATAATTCAATTAGTTGGTATGAACAAGTGTTAAGTGTTTCTTCCCAATCTTGAGTAAACTGGGTGTCTGATGGAAAGGTAGGGGAAAGATATATTTGAAACCCCTTTGGGAATTTTTAAAACCATTTTTTATACTTTTTTTAAAAAAACATAGGTCCAAAAATGCTTTCTTCGAACACAATTTCTTTTTCAAAGGTTGTAAGAGATAACATAGTTTGAGTGTCTTCTTCGGTAAAAATGGCACTTATCCAAGTGGGGTTTGGTGGGTGTCCGTTTCCTATGGTTCCTGCGGGAAAGGATTCCCTTTAAAGCCATTTCAAATTTTCCCATGGAGAAATGGCGGGTACTCCGCGAAACGCTCAAGTTTAACCGGGTTTTTTTTTAATTTTGCATCGGAAATTTCCCCTTTCATTTTTAAAATAAAAACTATTTTTACAAAAGTCTATAGCCCGGTTTTTCTTTACCACACCCTTTTGGGCCGGGTCCATTTTTTTTTTTTTTCCCTATTGGGCCTTTTCCCCCCGGGGGCCACGGACGAGAAACACGCCCCAAGGGCGCCGATTGGGGCTACGGAAAATAAATGCCCTGTAAACGCAATATGTTGTCCCTTTACAGTAATCGCAACACTCAGAGGTAAACCACCTTTATTTTTTAATTTTTTACATGAGTAACATAAAACATTTTGGCGCCCCCTCTCTTTTTTCTTTTTTTCCTGTAAAAAAGTCCCACGGGGAGTAGATTTGGGGTTTAATCGACTTTCAAAAAAAGACGAAATTACTCAACTTTTTAAAAAATTACCAAAGCTTCCGGGACCTCAAAAGGTAATTTACTAATCTAACTAATAAACATAATAAACAAGATCTCAATACAGGGAGCTCATATGCAAATTACAGACAGCTTGCCCAGAGTGACAGAGCCAAGCAGCATTATTTCCTGCATGAATCCTATGAAACTTTGAGATGAGACAACCCCTTTAATGTACACTCTGCCCCTCTTCCCCCATCTTGAAAGAAAAAAAACAGAAATGTAGATATTTTAGCAATTTTTAAAACAAAAAACCTAAAAACCCCAGGGCATAAGTTTTCAGCTTCTTTGCTCAGTATTGAGTAAAGCCCCTTTTAGCAGTGCACCGGGATTCTTCTTGGGAATGATAATAATAAACACACATCAAACAGTCAAAGGGTTAGACCCCCCCCAAAAAGGGAACCCAGTGACCTCAAAAAATTTTCCCAAAAAAAACCCCACAATACTCATAGACATCACTTACAAAAAATAAAAGATAACAAATTTTAAACCTTTATTTAAAATTTTTGTTAAAAAAACCCCATCTAACCCTATAAAACCCAAAAACTTCACAAAACAAAACCCCAACCTACAAAAATAAGTAGGGATCCGCCCCCAACAAGGCGCCCCCACCAGAACCTAAAACCTAACTCACAATTCTAAAGATTCCCACCTAAAAATAATAAATGTGATACCATGTAGGGAATTTTTAATAGGGAAAAATTGCAATTTACCCAGCAAAAGCACACAATTTACTATGAAATATTACTACCATCACAAATATTCCAATTCAATTTCTGGGGAATGAACTATAGATATATATATATATATTTATATTTTATATATATATAATTTTAAATAATAAAAAATATATATATAAATATAAAATATAAAATATATATAAAAATATAATAAAATAAATCTTATATATTTGGAAATGAAATTAAAATTTAAAAATTTAAAATATAGCAGAAAATCATCCCCCAAATCCCAAATTTAAATTTCCACATATATAATATTAAAATTTCAAAATTTAATATTAGTGTGTTTTTGGGTTTGGGGATACACTTGCAATTTTTACCTATAAAAATTTCCCTGAAAGGAAACACATTTTTTAATTTTAGTGGGGGAATTTTAGGATTTTTTAGTTGGGTATTGGGTTTCCTGGGGGGGGCCGCCCTTGTTTGGGGGGAAATTAATCCTACTTTTTTTTGTCGGTTTGGGGTTTTTTCTTTGTAAAAAGTTGTTTTTTTAAGGTTTTTTTAAAAGGGGTTAAAAAGGTTTTTTTAAACAAAAAATTTTAATAAAGTTTAAAATTTTTATCTAAAATTATTTAGTTTTTAATGATGTCTATATTTTAGGTTTTTTTTTTTTGGGAAAAGATGCAACAAGTTTTCCACCCGGGGTTTTTGGGGATCCTCCTGCCGTTTTTACCTTGCCAACCTTGGCATTTCCTTTAAGACCTCATGATTCCGGTGCCTGAAAATGCACGGGAGACTGCAAAGGTTTTACTTTAAACAGGGGGGCGCCTTTCCTAACCCAGTCCAATCATTTAATTAAACACGCGGGCTCCAAGAAGGAGCAGCACCATCTCAAGGAGGATAAAAAAATGGACGCATGTGATTTTACATATAGTCCACAGAAAGGGGCTGAAAACTTGCCATGTGATTTTTCAGTTTTTCTTGTTTAATAAATTTGCAAAAAAAATTTACATTTCTTTTTTTTTTTTCTTTCAAGATGGGGGAGGGCGGCAGGTGGCACTTAATGAGCCATTAATTAATTTTTTTTGAAATCTTACCAAATGCTGAAATGAAAAAAGGGAAAAAAATTTAAGGGGTTTGAATACTTTCCGTACCCACTGTACATTATATACATGGAAAGAGGGGGCGATGTCAACAGAACCAGAAGAGTCCGCAAAATCTCCGAGCCCGATTATCTTCCTAGGTGTTGGGAGTGTAGGGGCTGCAGTCGGGGGCGTAGACGCCCTGCAGTACCAGAGTAAACCTCCTTATGGGGTTCAAATTCTGCCAAGTTTCAGCATTATGCAGCGGGTCCGGGTGCATTGGGTCACTGATGACCTCCCGCCAGTTTGGACTCTGTTCACACTCCATTCCGCCCTTTTGTTGCGCTCGTTCAAAGTTGATACCGGTGAGAGTCGCTTTCGGGGGAACGGGGGCGGGATAACCCCCCACACGCAGCGGAGCGCAACAACGACGAAATCTTGGAGGAGCTCGTCAACACCGGCTATGATGTCAACTTCACGCTCTCCTTTGACCGGGCCCGGCTGTACGAGGATCAGCGCAGCACCGCACTTTACTTTTCCGTCATGAACAACAATATCTATGCAACCAAGTTACTTCTGGAAGCCGGAGCCCAACCCCCCAACGTGGGGGGGGGGCATCACAACCCCCTGGTCTCCATCCGCACGGCTGCCTGGGGCCACCATGGGAAAAGCTCCTGGATCACGGGGCAAATATCAACGCTTACATCTCCACGCACCCCACCAGCTTTCCAGCCACCATCATGTTCTCCATGAAGTATCTGAGCCTCCTGAAGTACCTCCTGGACCTCGGGTGCGATGCGGATTCCTGCTTCACTTGTGATTATGGAAACGGCCCTCATCCCCCAATAGAGGATCGAAGGCGACAGGAAGAAACGGCCCACAACCACAAGCACCCGAAAATCGTGCAGGTACAGAACATCCAGTGTCATCATCAGAACTTCAAAGACAGTTGTTTCATGTCAGTGAATGGAGACATTTCATTTTACATTAAGGGGATACAAATCTTACACAGACATGGTCTTGACCACACGGGGGCGACATCAAAGTATCCATCAGCTTAGCTATAAAAAACCCAAAGCACAATCCTTCCGGGGGGTTTGGTCAATGCATAGTGCGGGTGAAAAAGAGAGTCCGGAACTCGAGATTATTTTTTAAGGAGCCCTTTGGGTAAAAACATGAACATTTACATTCACTTAGAGCAGAGACATTGCAAAATAACAGAAAAAGAAACAATAAGTAGGTTACAGAACAGTTCATTATAGAGGGAAAATTTAAACCTTCTTGTACAAGAAATAACTACTAAAATATTTGCCCCCTATGCGGGAATATAACTACATAATATGCCCCCTATTTACAAAAAAATTAATACATATACCCCCCCCCTATGAACGGGAATATAATACTATAAATACTCCCCCTAGTCAAGATAAACTAAAAAAAAATACTGCCCCTAGTACAAAAAATTTAACTATAAAATCTGCTCCTTTTGTACAAGAAAAAAAAGCTATAATACTGTCCCTTTGTAAAAAATTAATACTAAAATATGCTCCCAAGAAAAGGAATATAAAAAAACTATAATACTGCCCCAGTACAAGAATTAACTACTAAAATACCCCTCCAATTACAAGAATATAACTACTATAATACGTCCCTAGTACAAAATAAACACTATAAACAGCCCCCTATTAACAAGAATATAACTAATAATACTGCTCCCTATGACAAAATAAAACTAACATAATCGCTCCCAAGTAAAAAATATAACTATAATAATACTGCCCTCTATGTACAGGAATAACCTATAATACTGCTCATTGTGTACAAAAAATAACAAAAATAATACTGCCCTCGAAAAAGGGGATTAATAAAAATACTGCCACAAATGTACAAAATTAACTACTATAAACTGCCCTCTATGAAAAAGGAAAAACTCTATAATATGCTCACTATGTACAAAAATATAACTACAAAACTGCTCCCTATAAAGGAATAAAAGTACTATAATACTGCCCCTTTGTACAAAAAATAACTACTATTACCCCTAGTACAATAAAAATAAATACTATAATAATGCCCCCTATATACAAGAATATAACTGCTATAAACTCCCTCCTTGTAAAAATATAACAAATAAAATACTGCCCTTTAGTAAAAAATAAACTACTATAATACTGCCCCTTGTCAAAATTAAACTATATAATACTGCTCCAAAGTCAAAATATAACTACTATAATACCCCCCCTATGTACAAGTTTAAACTACTAAAATATTTCCCTATGTACAAAATATAACTATTTAATAACCCCCTATGACAAATATAACTACATAATACGCCCTATATACAAGAATAACTACATAATACTGCCCCTAATACAAAAAATATAACTACTAAAAATACTGCTCCTATTAAAAGAAAAATAACACTATAATACGGGCCCTTTTGTACAAGAATATAACTACTATAATATGCCCCTATGTACAGAATAAAACTATATAATAACTGCTCCCTAGTACAAGAATATAACTACTATAATACTGCCCCCAGTACAAAATATAACACATAAACCCCCCCCTAGTACAAAAATATAATACTAAAAAACTGCTCCCTTGTACAAAATATACTTTTAAAATTTTTTCCCCCCTATGACAGAATATACTACTATAATACTGTAATAAAAAAAAACACAATAATACTGCTCCTATAACAAAATAAACTACTACAATACTGCTCCTATGACAAAATTTAAAAACACATATACTGCCCCTATGTACGGGAATATAATACTATAATACTGCTCCTAGTAGAAATTAAACTACATATACTGTCCTAGTACTTTTTAAATAACTACTAAAATACCTCCCTATGACGGGGAATATAACTACTATAATACTGCCCCTATGTCAAGAAAAAAACTATAATACTGCCCCATGTAAAGAATAAAACTACGAATACGCCCCTATGTACAAAAAATATAACTACGTAATAACCCCCCTTTTGTACAAGAATATAACTACTATAATTTTGCCCAATTACATAAAAACTATAATCTTATATTTCCCCTATGTAAAAATATAACTACTATAAAACGCCCTCTAGTAAAAAATATAACTAAAAATCTGCCCCCTATGTAAAAAGAAATAATACTTAATACTCCCGCCTATGTACAAAATATAAACATAATACTCTCCCTATGTACAAAAAATATAACAAATATAATACGCTCTATGTACTAGAAAAATACTAAAAATTACTGCCAGTAAAAATAATAACTATTTAATACTGCCACCAATGTCAAGAAAAACTCTAAAATATCTACCTATGTACTAAATAAAACACTATAATAACCCTATGTACAAGAATTTTTAACTACTATAAACTGCCCCCCTTGTACAAGATAAAATACAAAAATACTTCCTATTCAGAATATAACTACTAAAAAATCTGCCTCTTGTACAAAAATAAAACATTATAATACGCCCCCTATGTACAAAAAAATTTAACTAGTCACTGTAAAATAAAAAAGAGCAAGAGAAGCGACCTCGTGCAAATAAACTTTTGTATGAAGTTTAAAAATTTCTGTGTATTAGTCTTCACCTGGACGATTGTGGAGGTAAATGGCACAATCATAAAAGGCGTTTGTAAAAAATTGGGACGTCCCGGGTCAAAGCCGAGCAGCCAAACTCCCCTCGGTCGGTGAGCCCTCCACAATTCTCGGTGGCTCCGGGAGCAATAAAAAAGTTCTGTGCTTTCCTCCCCACCATAGGGGAGCAGGGAAAAATCATAAAAACTTGGTGTAGCGCTCAGGCGATGGTAAATAAAATAAAAAAAAATAAGGGATAGACACTAGGCTTAGCCCTTAATATGTCTCTTTAATTCCCCAAATTTAAAAGCAGAACGCAAGACCGTTTCCGAGGATCTACCTCGCTTCACATTGCATTGTTCACACTGCAGGATTTTCCCTTTATATATAAAGTTTTACTTTGATTTAAAACTTTTTATAATAAAGGACAAACCCGCAGTGTGAACACATGCAACTGATGAAGCAGGTAGACCTCGGAAACGCCTTGTGTTTCTGCTTTTAATTTTTACATTAAAGAGACATATTAATTGGCTAGAGCCAATGTCTCGTCCCTTTTTTATTTTTATTTTACCCTCGCCCACGCTAAACCAAGTTTCTACTGAGTTTTCCTCTTGCCTATGGGAGAGTAAAAAAACAGTGATTTCTATTACAAGAATTAATACTTAATAGCCCTCTATGTACAAAATAAACTACTATAATACACCCCTTGTACAAAATATAACTATATAATATGCCCCCCTTGTACAGAAAATAACTACATAAAAACTGCCTCCAAGAAAGAATAAACTACTATAATATTGCCTCCTATTACAAGAATTTTAATACTATAACACTGCCCCATGTACAAGAATAAAACTGTATAATATGCCCCCATTACAAAGAATAAAAAATATAATACTGCCCCTAAAGTACAAGAAAAATAACTACATAATTTGCTCCTATTACAAGAATATAACTATAAAATTTCGTCCCTTGTACAAAAAATAACTCATAATACTGCTCCATGTACAAATATAACTATATAAACTGCCCTCTTTTACAAAATAAAACTATATAATCTGCCCCCCCAAAAGACAAGAATATAACACTTAATTTTGCTCCTATGTACAAAATATAACTCAAATACTCCCCATTACAAGAATATAAATACTATATACTGCCTCCAAAGACAAGAAATAACTCTTAAAATTGCTCCTAGACAAGAATAAAACTACTATAATATGCCTCCAAAATTTTTCAAGAATATAACTACTATAATATGCTCCTATTTTTAAAGAATAACTCTAAAATACTGCCTCCAATGTCAAGAATAAACTACATAAACCGCCCCATGAAAGAATATAACTACTATAAACTGCATCCAAGTACAAAAAAAACTACTATAATATTGTCCTATGTACAAGAAATAAATACTATAATATTGCTCTCTATGTACGAATATAAAACTATGATACGCCCCTCTATTACAACAATTAAATACAAATCTGCCCCTTTTGTCAAGAATATACTACTATAAACTGCCCTATGTACAAAATATAAACTATTACTGCTCCAATGTACAGAATATAAAAATAAATTTCCCCTCGTTTTCCTGCGGATTTGTTTTCTCTGGTGAACACCAAGGTGCAGTATTTCTTTCTATGTCACCTGTCTACGTCTTTCATGTAGTTTTGTGAGATGGTTTCCACCCCGGAGCTGAGTCGCTGGGCCGGTCCCATTATCGACGTCCTCCTGGATTATGTGGGGAATGTGCGTCTCTGTTCCCGGTTACAGGAGCATCTGGACAGCTACGCTGACTGGGACTGTATTAAGAGAAAAGCAGGTACCAGGCATCCGTTGTACATCAGGGACCCCGCGGCCACTGTTCCTCTTTTACAGATGTGCACCCTCTCCTAATATGAGTGTTCAGTTGTTACTTAGGGCGCTTTCCCCACCCCCATAACCACCATAATGCCGAATTAACCCACTTTATAGTTGGAGGTGTCACAGATGTTTGACCTTGTTCCTTCTCCGGCGTACTGTACCCTGTGTGCCACCGCCACTGTATGAGAGATGCTCTTGTATGTTTTGAAATATCTGACCCTTATTTGGGGTGCATAATTCACGTAGGGGAAAATCGTACCCTTCAGGGGGAGAAAATGGGGGGGTTAATTTCAGTTTTTCCCCCCAAATAATGAGCACCTATAGAAATGGAGGACCCCCAGTAATCCCAGCGGAAGGTATAGAAAAGGGTCCCCCCATGTATGGTCACTAATTAGCCCCATGCTTTTCTGCCCTGGTGGATAGGTTAGCCGAAGAAGTAGTGCTTATAGAGGGGGGATTTGGTGACCTCTAAATTTTCCAAAACTTGCCTTTTTCCTTTTTGTAGAACTGCCCGCCTCTTGTCCACCTTTTGGGCCCCATGAGGGGGCAAGTTTGGGAAAAAATCGTCTGAAACTCTTGGGCACCCTGCCCCTTCCCGGCAGACTCATCCGATACTTGAGCTACGATGCATCGGAGTGCTAGCGAGGCGGGACAAGGCTCTGCGCCGAAATATTGAGGACACGAGGAGTCTAGTGATGGCCGCCGGGCCCGGGAGCGCATTCGCCCCTGCTTCCCCCATGCGGGGAGGGTTTAATCGTGCCTCCCGGGGGCGGGGGAAAAAAGAAAATGCAATTTCAAAAGGACAAGTTACTGACCAGGATAGATGGTGATCACGTGTCTGTTACGTTGGACTGTGGCCCCCGCCCCCAACACTGCGGGGTTACAGGAAGTGCGCCCCCCCCCCCCCCGAGCCAGTCGCTGCCGCATTGCATCTAGTAGGTTCGCATGGAAATGCAGTTTGACGAGGCAATTGCTGAACGTTTGAGCGAAATCTGATTGTGCTACAACGGGCGGGAAAACCCCTCCATGTTCGGGGGGTTTAAAACGTACTCCCCCCCGGTTTCACCCCCTTTGCAGAAGGACTTTGCTTTTATTAAGGCGATGATTGACAGCACAGACCACCTGCCCCCATGTCACACAGGTGTGTGCTATATCAGCGGCTGCACTTTTTTATGCCGGGTTTTTTAAATAGAGAGGGGGTTTTTCCCTTTTTTTTTTTGGGCCCATTTTGGAGGCGGTTTTTCTTTGTTGAAGGAAAACGGGGCGGGGATTTTTGGGAAACTTTGGTGGCCCCCTTTTTTTTGATGGGGGACCCCTCAATTCCCGCCCTTTTACCCATTTATAAATAGATGCGTGAGGGGAGGTGTTTGGAGAACCCCTCCTGCACATGTTTATCAGTGAGGTACTGCCAGGGGAAACCGGGGTGGGGGCACATTTACTAAGCGGGTAAAAAGTGTTTTAAAAAATTTGGGGGCCGAATTTTTAAATTGGGTAAGTTGGTTGAGGGAGGCTTTCCCTTTGGGACGGCTCGGGGCCCCCTCTGCTCTTCCTGGGGGTCTGGTTTCTTTATGGAGGTTAAATTCTTTCCCCCTTTTAAACCCGGGGAAACGGGATTGCCAGTTTTCCCTTTAAACCCCGGGGGGCCTTATAAATTTTAAAAAACGGGTTGCAGAAAGGGACTGTCTGTGTTCCCCTTTTTAGAAACCCTTCAGGGGGCCCATAGCCCAAAAATCAGTTTCCCTTTTAAAACCCAAATTCAGCGCCCTAAGAAAACCAATCGGCCCCTTTTTAATTTTTTCGGGCAACCTAAGCCCCAAATTTCGACCCCTTTAGTAAGTCCGGGCCCCATAGAAACCAGAGCTTTTAACAACCAACCCGGAACCCCATAGCGACCAATCAGAGCTCATAGCCACCAATCAAAACCCAAATAAAAACCCAATCGGGACCCCTTTGTAAAAAATCAGGCAATAGCAACCAATCAGAGCTCAACTGAAACCCAAATTAAAGAGCTAAGCTTTTTTTTTTAAAGGGGCCGTTTGAAATAAAAGATGAGATCGGTTTGGTCGCTCTGGGGTCTGTTTTGGGGCTAGGGGCCTGATTGGTCGCTATGAGTCTGTTTGGTGGCTATGGGCTCGGGGATTGGTGGCTAGGACCCTTCTGATTGGTTGCTAAAAGCTTTGATTGGTTGCATGGGGCTCTGAGGGGTTTTGCTATGCGCTCTGATTGGTGGCTTGGGCTCTGATTGGTTGCTATGGGCTCTGATTGGGGGCTATGGGCTTGATTGGGGACCTATGGGTCTGTTTGGTGGCTTTGGGGCTCTGATTGGTGGTTTATGAGCTCTGATTGGTGGCTATGGGCTCGGATTTGTTGCTTTGGGCCTAAAATTGGTTGCTATGGGCTCTGGTTGCCCCGAGCTCTGATTGGTGGCTAGGGGTTTGATTGGTTGCTATGAGCTTGGGATTGGTTGTTTTGGGGGGTCGTTTGGGGTGGCTAGGGGAGCTTTTTTTGGGTTTTGCAAAGGGGGCTCTGTTTTGGGTTTGCAAAGAGCTTCTGTTTGGTTGCATGGGTCTGATTGGTTACTAGGGGCCCTCTGTTTGGTGGCTATAGCTCTGTTTGGGTTTGGCTTTGGGTTCGGTTTGGGTTTTGTTTTGAGCTCTGATTGGTTGCTTTGGGCTTTTGTTTTTGGTTACTAGGGGGCTCTGTTTGGGGGCTAATGCTCCGATTGGTGGCTATGGGCCTGTTTGGTTTGCTATGGGCTTTGTTTGGTTTGGGCTATGAGTTTGGGTTTGGTTTGCTTTGGGCTTGATGGTTGCTATGGGCTTTTGATTGGTTACTATGGGTTTGGGATTGGTGGCTATATGTTTCTGATTGGGGGCTATGAGCTCTGATTGTTGCTATGGGTTTTTATTGCGAAAAAATTTTCATACATAGGCCCCCTGTGTTATCCAGTTGTTGCCCCCTTTGTGGCGGGGAAAGGTGAGCACAAAATTTTTTTAATAGGGGTGCGGTGTTTTTTTTTAAAAGGGTTTGGGCGCCCTTTTTTCCCACTCGGTTGCTGATAAGGTTTTTACTTTGCAGATTCGTGTGGATTTTTTTAACTGTTTGTTTTAAATTTAAATTGTTCGCGTTTGGGGGGGATGAAACGAGTTTTTTAGTAAGGGTGAATGGGTGAAAACCCGGGCAGCTTTTCACGGACACCCCTGTGTTTTTTTGGTGCCCCCCGGAAAAACTCTGGGTTGTTTGTCCCCCGGGGGGACATCTGTGTTGTTTGTCCCCCGGTTTACTTTGTGTTTTTTTTTTGTGCCCCGGACACTCTGTGGTGTTTGTGCCCCGGACACTCTGTGTTGTTTGTGCCCCGGACACTCTGTGTTGTTTGTGCCCCGGATACTTTGTGTTGTTTGTGCCCCGGACACTCTGTGTTGTTTGTGTCCCGGACACTCTGTGTTGTTTGTGTCCCGGGGGACACTTTGGTTGTTTTTTCCCCCGGCCCACTTTTTTTGTGTTGTTTGTGCCCCGGATACTTTGTGTTGTTTGTCCCCGGGACCCCTTTGTTTTGTTTTTTCCCCCGGCACTTTGTATTGTTTGTGCCCCGGACACTTTGTATTGTTTGTGCCCCGGATACTTTGTGTTGTTTGTGCCCCGGACACTCTGTGTTGTTTGTGCCCCGGTTTACTTTTTTTGTTTGTCCCCCGGGAACTCTGTGTTGTTTGTCCCCCGGATATTTTGGGTGTTTTTTTGGCCCCCCGGGACACTTTGTATTTTTTTTGCCCGGTTATTTGTGTTTGTGCCCCGGATTTTTTTTGGGGTTTTCCCCCGGGACATTTCTGTGGGGTTTTGGGGGCCCCGGTTATTTTGTGTTGTTTGTGCCCCGGACACTTTGTATTGTTTGTGCCCCGGATACTTTGTGTTTGTGTCCCGGATACTTTGTGTTTGTGCCCCGGACACTCTGTGTTGTTTGTGCCCCGGATACTTTGTGTTGTTTGTGCCCCGGATACTTTGTGTTTGTGTCCCGGACACTTTGTATCGTTCGTCCCTTTTTTTTTGTTCTGGGTTTTTTTTAAAATTGGGGTTTGGGAATAAATGTTTAAATTTGCAATTGTTTTTGCGGTCCCCGTGCCCGGGCCGCGGGGGAACGGGAGATCTGTCAATGGCGCAGCATCAAAGAGAGGAAGTTTCCGATCTGCTCTGCCGCGCGGTGTCCTAAATCCACCCCAGAGATCCCAAGGGAACACGACAGTTTACCCCCCTCCCCAAATGTTACCCCTGGGGCAGTTCGGGCAGACAAAAAGATTGAGATCGCGCCCCCCAACCAAAGGGAAAACAGACTTTCTCCTGGGTCCTCCATCAATGATTTACTGGAAACGGCATCAGAGGGGGCACGGCCGACAACACCATTCACATATCATACAAAGTTTTTCGGGAAAGCCCTAGTCTTAAAACCTCGGATAAAAACCGCCCAAATTTACGGGGGGGTTATTTTTTTGGGGAAGGGGTTTGGGGCATAATGGGAAGATCAGCCCCAAATTCTTTTCTGGGGTTTAAAGGGGGGGAAAACCTTCGTTTAAAACCAATAGGCAAAGTAATAGTCGTTGGCATATAAGCGGTGTTTTATAAATTGGGGATGGTTTTTACCTTTAAAGAAAAACAACTTTGCTTGAGCCCGTATCGGGGGGTTTGGGACATTTTCTGCTGTGTGGTGCAGGGTAGTGGGGGCCCAAGTGTATGGGGCCCTGAAATTACTGAAGGCAGCTGCGACCAGGACGCCTCTTTATCAAGAAGACTTGAAACGCTTCCGACATTGCTGGAAACATTGGCAATGACAATGAACTAAAAACACCCTTGCAAAAAGGGAAAGCAGTAATTACAATTTAAAAAATTAGTACCTTTCCAATATAAGACCCCCAAACCTTAGTGAGGGGAGTTTTAAAATTTATACCCCCAATTATTTCGGGGGGCCCTTTATAGCAGGGCTGAAGATTTATAATAACCTCCATATTTTTAAAAAGGGAACCCACATGAAGAGTTTGGGGGAATAAATTAATCCCCCAAATATATCGGGAAACCCCAAATAGTAGGGGTGCAGATAAAATTTAATTCCGCCATATATAGGGAACCCAAATAAAAAGAGTGGAGATTTTAATAATCCGCCATATATAAAGGGAACCTACTTTGCAGGGGGGAGATATAATAATACCCCCATATATCAGGGAACCTACTTTGAGGGTGGGGGATTTAAATTTCCCGCCTTTTGGGGGAAACCCCACAAGAAGAGTGGAGATTTAAATAAAACCGCCTTATACCCAGGGAACCTAATAGCGAGTAAGTTTAAAAAAATCCCTTTAATATATCGGGGAAACCCACATAGCAGATGGGGGATAAAAATTAATCCCCGCCTTTTTATCGGGGCCCCCAAATAGAAAGAGCTGGGATATAATAATACCGTAAATATCGGGAACCCAATAGTAGAGCTGGGGGATATAATAATATGCCATATTGGGAAAACCCCTTAGTAGACCCTGGAGATTTTAATAATCCGCCATATTCAGGGAACCACAAGTGAGTGGAGATTTTTTTAATACCGTAATATATCAGGAACCCACATAGTAGAGCTGGGGGTTATAATAAAAACCGCCATATTTTCGGGGAAACCCCACATAGTTAGAGCTGGAGATTTTAATAATACCGACTTTATTCAAAAAACCCCACATTTTGCAGAGCTGGAGATATAATAATCCCCGCCATAAATAAAGGGGAAACCCCAAGCAGAGCTGGAGATATAATAATACCTACAAATATCAGGGAGCCCCATATTTGACTGGAAAATTTTAATAATACCGCCATATATCGGGAGCCACTTAGGAGTTTGAAGATTTTAATAATTCCCCCATATATCGGGGAAACCCCACATGTAGGCGGAGATTTTAAAAATTTACCGCCATTATCAGGGAACCCACATAGCAGGTGGAGTTTTAAAATTTTGATACCGCCATATATCGGGGAAACCCACATTGCAGAGCTGGAGATAAATACCGCCATATATCAGGGAACCCACAAGTAAAAGGGGAAGATTTAATAAAAATGCCTTTATACGGGGAAAAACCACTGAGGGGGCCGGAGATATAAAAATTCCGCCATATATCGGGGAAACCCCAATTTAGAAAGAACTGGAGATTTAATAATACCGCCATATTTGGGAAAAAACCCCACATAGTAGAGCTGGAGATATAAAAATCCCCGCTTTTATTCGGAAAATCCCACTTAGTTGAGGGGAAGATAAAAATTTAATTTACCGCCTTATATCAGGACCCCACATAGTAAGGGGAGATAAAATTAAATTTTACCGCCATTATCAGGAACCCACATAGTAGGTGAGTTATAATAATACCGCATTTTCGGGAAAACCCACTAGTAGAGCTGGAGTATAATCCGCCATATATCGGGCCCCCCACATAGCAGGCTGGAGATTTTTTAATAATACCGCCATATTTCGGGAAAAACCCAATGGGTGGAGACCCAAGAAAAGCCACGGGACTCCTTGGTTCCCTTCAATAAAACAGTCTTCTTTTTCCTCAGGGGGGGGGCCAAATCAGCCGCTGCAGCGGGCCCCTTTTGGGAGTCCCGCCCAGACCTGCTGAGTGTTCAGGCAGACATGGTTGCTTTTACCCTCTGCTACTTTTGTCTATCCCATGAACTTTGCTTGAAACCCCGCTTTTTTTTGGTTTTATCGCGAGGCATTTTCTGAGGTTTTGCCAAAAAAAGGAAGGAAAAACCCAGGGAAAATGTGGAGAATTTATACAGGGGGGCCCACAACGCCTTTGACCCTTTTCGCTCTGCTTCTTCGCAGCCGGTGTGCCACAGTTTGCAGGGCCCTGGGGGTTAGGGGGGGGGGAAAAACCCCCTTTTTTCCCCAGTCTTTGGGGCCCGGTCTGTGTCATTTTTAAAGGCCCCTCTGGGGATTTATGAGGGTAACAAGATGGATCCTGGGGCGGGAACCCAAAAAGGGACCGGGGGAAAGGGGGGGGGGGGAAAGGAACGTCGCCTTGTGATTTGGATAGAAGCGAGTGCTCTCATGGGTGCAGGAGCCGAGGTTTGTTGGGGTGCACGACCCCTTTTTTGGTATTATAAGGGCGGCCGCCCCCAAGTTTTCCCCTGAAAAAGGATAGATACAAATTTAAATTGCTTTTGGAATTCCAGGATTTAAAAATACACGGGGGAATTTGCGGGGGGTTTAAAAAGGAAGCGTCTCCAAAAAAAAAAACCTAAAAATTGCCCAAATCACACAATACAAGAGCCGACCACAATCCCTTCCCCCCTTTCCCTGAAAAGGGCCCCCCCGACCTTAGAGAGCCAGGGGAAAAGAACAAAAAAGCACCATAAACCCCGGGTTTATTACTGCTTGAAACCGGGGGCCCCCCGGGGGCCCTGCGAATATTTCATTTCTGTGCTTTTTGTCCCCAAAATTTTTCCAAACCCCCCTTTTGTACACGACCCCCCCCGGGACCAAAAGTAGTGCCCGCCCCACGGGAATCTTTTTTTTTACTTTAACACAAACCCCCCCAAAAAGTTGTCAAATCAGAAGCTGTATCCTCGAAGCTGGGGGGTCACGAATCAGCGTCTGCAGAGGGTTCATTTTACTTTCTATATGAAATCTGCCCTAGTTACCAGGGAGGGGGGAAAAACAATGACCCGGCGCCCCTTTTTCCCCATCTTGTATGTATCGGGACAGGTAATGGGGCGACAAAATTTTTGGCTTTGAAAAACCATCTGCAGTTAAAACTGTTTTTTGTTCCCCTTTAAAAACCAATCAGGCTCATAAAAACCCAACCCCAATTTTTTTTTGAAACCCAACCCGCCCAATAGCAACCAGAGCTTATAGCGACCAATCAAAACTCTTAGCCCTTCCAAAAATTTTGCTCTTTTAGAACCGGCTTAAGGGGAACCAATCAGAATCCTTAAAAACCCAAACCCGGCTTTTAGAAACCCAAATTCAAAAGCCGGATAGCAAAAAATCAAAAACTCACCCCTTTCTTTTTTATACGGCTTTGAAAAAAAAAAGCTTGACTTTTTGGTTTTTTCGGTTGCTATGTGTTTGGAGTGGTTGTTTAATTGAGGACAAAAATGTTTGGGGTTTTTTTAAAGCGTTTGTTTGGTTGCTATGGGCTCTATTGGTTGCTAGGGGTTTCCCCTTTTGGTTTATGAGCCCCGTTTGGGTTTCCCAATGAGTTTTGAATGGTTTTGCTATGGGCTTGTTTGGGTTTCGCTATGGGCTTTGATTGGTCGCTTTTGAGCTTTGATGGGTCCCAGGGATTTTCCTATTTTTTGTATGGGTGATTGGTTGTTTTGGGCAAAACAAGGACCGTCTTACTGTTTGACAGTTTTCCTGCTTTTAAGGGCCCATTTTTTTCCCCACGTTAAAACCCATTTTTGCAATTTGCTGTGGGCCCCAATTTTATCACAAATGAGATCAAAACCCCAAAACCCTTCGCGTTCCCCCTCCATTCCCCCCAAAATTTATTTTTGGGCCCCGCACGGGTTTTTTCACGGAAAATCAGGGGGAACTGAAGGCCCTAGGGCGACTTTTCCCGGGTTCTTCACCCCCCTCTGTAAGCGTTGGGGGGTAAACCCTTCCTCATAGAGACCTTCGGGCTCAGGACTCTATTTTTTGGAGAGTCATCTGGGCCCAAAGGACCCAAATTATAAATAACCAAGGGGGGTTTCCGAAAAAAGGTAAAATTTTTTATCCAAAGACTTTGAAGATGGGGGGGGGCCGGGGGTTGGGGGGGATGGGTTTGCCCACGTGTTTTGTACTTTCTTTTGTCCCGAATCTTTACACAAGTGCTGGATTTCCACGGTGGGCACAGCAGTATTTTTATTCCACAGGGCCAGGGTGGTGAAGGGGTTGGGGTGGTGGTGGAGCCCGTGCTGGTACAAGGCCTGCTGTCCGGGTTTGAAGGGGCGGCGGCAGCTCCCGGCAGTGCCCCGCTCGGTGAAGGGGGTTGAGGGGGGCCCCCTTTGGGCCCTTCTCCCCGGGACGGGGGGGCCGACGTGGGCTTTTTCCGGGGGAGGGACCCCCGCTTTTCACTTTTTTACTTTCATAAGCAGGAAGGGAGGTCTCAGTCCTGTCTGGGTAGAGGATGTTCAGTCTGGAAGGGCAGGGCATGTCCAGGAGGGGGCGGGGGGGTTGTTGGGGGTTTTCCCCCAAAAAACGAGCGGGGCAGCTGCCTTTTGCGCTTGGGAAATTTGGGGCCCTGCCGTCCCGTCCAGCCGTTCCCCCGGGGGCCCCAAAAACCCTGCCTCTGTTCCCTGTCCCCCCCACCAGTTTGTCATTCACCCCCCCTTTACTATGACCCGCTTGGACCCCGGGCCCAACCCCCTTCCCTAGGTTCCGCCTCTGCTGGAAAATTTGGCATCTGGGCAACGGGAAATTTTTTCGGGGGGAAAACCTTTTCAGCTGCTTCTGAGGTTTTTTCCCCGTTGGCCCAGGGGTTTCCTCCCAAGGGGCCAAAATTGTCCAGAGCCCCCTTTGGGATGTCCCCAAGGATCCGGGTTCAAAAAAATTCAGCAAGGTCTTTGCCCTCTTTTGGTCGACCCCCATGATTCGGGGGGGGCGCAACAATTCATCAAAATTTTAAAAAGGGGGTTTTTAAAGCTTCGGGGGACCGAGGTTTTTGGACACAAAAAGATACAAAGTTGGATCAAGGTCAAGAAATGAGAAAATTTGGTTTAAAATCTTTTCAATATATATATTATTTTTACGGGCCCAATAATCACATCAGTGTGGGAAATGATGGGACTAGTGGTTAGAACGATGGAGGCAGCGGTGATGACCGAAGATGTGGTGGTGTGGGTAATAGTAGAGATGGTGGCGACACTAGTGGTGGTGCTGATGATGGAGGTGGTAGTGTTGATAATGCTGGTAAGACAATGAGGTAGGAGATGTTTCTGGTGATAAAAGTGATGATGATGGATGTGGTGATGAGGATAATGATGGAGGTGATGCTGATGATGGAGGTGGTGGTTTTTAAATGAAGATGTGGGGGGGACAATAATAGGGACACTGCTTTGTTGATGGCGGTTTGTTGATGTGTTGGGGGTGCTGATTTTGATGATGGAGGTGATGATGATAAAGGAGGAGCAGCTCTTGATGGAGGTGATGATGATGGAGGTGCTGCTCTTGATGGAGGTGCTGCTCTTGATGATGGAAGTGATGATGATGGAGGTGCTGCTCTTGATGGTGGAAGTGATGATGGAAGTGATGATGATGGAGGTGCTGCTCTTGATGGTGGAAGTGATGATGATGGAGGTGCTGCTCTTGATGATGGAAGTGATGATGGAGGTGCTGCTCTTGATGGTGGAAGTGATGATGTGGAGGGTGCTGCCTTGAGGGGGAAGTGATGAGGGGGAAGTGATGTTGATGGAGGTGCTGTTCTTGATGGTGGAAGTGATGATGATGGAGGTGCTGCTCTTGAAGATGGAGATGATGATGATGATGGAAGTGCGGGCCTTGTGGGGAAAGTGATGATGATGGGGGTTGTGCTTTGGGTGGGGGAAGTGTTGTGGAAGTGTTTTTGATGGAGGTTGTTTGTGGGTGGAATTTTGGTGGAAGTGATGATGATGGAGGTGCTGCTCTTGATGATGTAAGTGATGATGATGGAGGTGCTGCTCTTGATGATGGAGGTGATGATGATGATGGAAGTGCTGCTCTTGATGATGGAAGTGATGATGATGATGATGGAAGTGCTGCTCTTGATGGTGGAAGTGATGATGATGGAGGTGCTGCTCTTGATGATGGAAGTGATGATGGAATTTGTGATAAAAGGAAGTGTGCCCCTGTGAGGGAAAGTGTTGATGATGGGGTGTTGCTCTTGTGATGGGGGTGATGAGAGGAAAGTGTTTGCTTTTGTGGGGAAAGTGTGATGATGGATGTGCTTTGAGGGGAAGTGATGATGAGGAGGTGTGCTCTTAATGTAAAAGTGATGATGATGGGGGGTGCTGCTTTTGAGATGGAGGTGATGTGGGGATGGGGAAAGGGTGCTTGCTTTTGGGTGTTTGAAAGGGTGTGATGATGGAAGTGCTGGGCTTTGGGGGTGGAAGTGTAAATGGGGGAGGGGGTGGCCCCTTTGGGGGGGATGGAAGGGTGATGATGGATGATGAGGAAGTGCTGCTTTTGATGGGGGAAAAGTGTTTAAATGAGGGGGGGTTTGTGTTCTTTAAATTTAGGGGGGATGAGGGTTGGCTGCTGCTGTGGACAAAGAGGGTTTGGGTGGCGGATTGAGTTGGTAGCATTAATGATGGAGGTGATGCGGATGATGGAGATGGTGCTCTTGATAATGGAGGTTGACTTTTATGGAGGTGTTTGTGAAGGGGGGTGAGGTAATGAATTAATTTGGAGGAGGTAGTGGGGGAATGATGATGCCGGGGAAAACCCAAATTAAAAAATGGGGTGGTGCTGATGATGGAGGTGATTCTGATGATGGAGGTGATTCTGATGAAGGAGGTGAGGCTAATGATGATGAAGGTGGTGGGTTTGTGATGATGCCGTGAAAAACGATGTTAGAGGTGGTGCTAAAATGAGGGAAAGGTTTGGTGGGGTGTTGATGTTCCCAAAGTGCAGTGTTGATAGGGTGGGCTGATGAGGGAAAGGGGTGGTAGTGTTGATGATGCCAGTGACCAGTGTTTGTTAGGGGTTTTTGGGTTTTGGATTTGATGGATTTGGGTAGTTTTTTGAGGGGATGATGCCAGGGACAGCGATGATAGAGGGGGTTTGCTGGTGTGGGGGGTTTGGTATTGTTGATGATGATGCAGGGACAAGGGGAGTGATAAAAGGGGAGGTGGTGCTGATGATGGAGGTGATTCTGATGAAGGAGGTGAGGCTAATGATGATGGAGGTGGTTGTTTTGGGATGTTGCCAGAGAAAAACCAAAAAAGGGGGATAGAGGGTGGGGGGTTAGATGGAGGTGATTCTGATGAAGGAGGTTTGGGGGGTATAAGGGAGGTTGGGGGTAGTTTTGGGATGAGGGCCAGGGGGAAAAAGGGGATGATAAAAGGTGGTGCTGATAAATTGGGAAAAAGGGGGTTTTTCTGAGGGAAGGAGGTGGGCCCTTAAGGATGATGGGAGGGGGTTAGTGTTGAGGGATGCCAGTGCAACAAAGGGTTAGGGTGGTGCTGATGAGGAGGGTGGTAGGGGTTGGGTTTTGATGATCCCCGGGAGACAGGGGATGATTATTTTTGGGTGTGATGAGGGAGGTGTTTCTGATAAAGGGGGTTTTGGAGGTTAATGTTTGGGGAAAGGGTGGTAGTGTGATGATGCCGGGAGCAGGGGAAGGGGGATAGGGTTGGTGTTGATGATGGGGTGATTCTGATAAAGGAGGGTGGGGGCCCTTGTGATGGAGGTGGGGGCCCTTGGTATTTGTTGATGATCCCCAAGGACAGCGATGATAGAGGTGGTGCTGATGAGGGAGATGGTGTCCTCCAGCAATTCACAATCTGCCCTCACCTCCACCATACAGCTGTACGGGATAAGCTTTTGCTTCAGGGTGATTTTTCCCGGATTTCTCCAGCCAAATTTAAAACTTTTTTCAGAAATTTTTTACCTTGGGTTCTAGTTTCCCCACAAATCACCACAATGGGTCCATCTGCCCGGCCTGGGGTAACGTCTGGAAAGTGATGTCCAGCCTATACAAAGTTACCCCTAAAGAAAAGTTTTCCCCCCGTCCCCCGCCCAATCCCTTTTTAGGGGGGGGGGCCCGGGGAGAGGGTAAAAAAAAAACGGGTTGCTATAAGTTGCTCTCTCCCATCAATGATCCCTTCACGCCCCCCTCCCCCGCACCTTTTCTTTTAAAACTTTTCCCCCGATGGTCCTGATCAGTGTCCCCCGGCCGGGAAAAATTCAAAAGGTTTTTGGGCTCCAGCCACCGGAGGGGGGCGGTCAGGAGGGATCCAGTCGGGCCCTTTGGGGAAAGTAAAGTGAATGAATCCTTGTAGTTAGGGGGGGGGAGCTTTGGGGGAAAATACGTCCCTCCGCCCAAATAAAAGCGTTTCCCCAATTGGGGGGCTTTTAAGTTCCCCTTTCCCCAAAATTTTTCCCCCTTTCTAAAATTTTGTCAAAGGGGGGACGCCACAAAAAAAAAAGGGGCCCACAAAAAAATTTCCCGGGTTTTCCCCCAAATGTTTTCCCCCTGGTGTCCCCCTCCGTTCCTCTCCCCCCTCTGAACAAGCGCTGATGGATGAGAGGGGGGGGTTTTTGGAAACCCCCTCTCGCCCCCCCCCAAATTTTTTTTTTAAAAAAAAGGGAAAAGGGGGGAATCCCGTTTTTTGGGAGGCGGGAAGGGCGGCCATAGGGGAAAATACACAGGAAAATTTGTAGCTTTTCGGGGAGGGGCCGGGGTTTTTTTCCCCCCTTTCCCGCGGGAACCAGGTTTTTTCCTCCTCTGCCCCCTTTTTTCTTTTTGTGTTTTTTTTCGGAGGGGGGGGGTGAATGTCGGGGAAGGGTTTAAAAATTTTTGGAAACTTTAATCCCCCTAAAGAGATGCGCGGTTTTAGCCAGGGGAAAGGAGGTTTTTAAGAGCAAAAAGAATCTTGTTTTATTTTTTGGCCCCCCAAAAATTGAGCCCCCACAAAAGCTGAATTACCATTAAAAAACCGGGGCCCACCCCAAAAGGGAATTTGGCGGGAAAAGCGCTTTTTCATTTGTCCTAAACACTGGATTTTTTTAAAAATTCGAGTCGTCATGATGGAGAATGACTGGGAAAAAAGCCCTTAGTTTTACCCTCCGCAAACATTTTCCTCTGTCATATTACCGTGTCTCCTTTAATTCCCCAAAAGGGAAAGGGCCCGGACAAACCCCAAAAGTTTTCCCAAAACTCGAGTCCTGTCCCCCTTCCCAAAACGGCCGCCTTTGGGCCCTGAAAAAGGGACAATTATTTAAACCCCTTAAAAGGACGCCCCCTCCTCATCGACGGGGAAAAAGGGGGGGACCGCGGGTTTGTCCGGGGGGGGAAAAAGAGGCCGGGGGGGGGCCCGGGAAGGGGGGGTGGGTGGACAGGGTTGGGGGACGGGGGTGACCGGGGCGCCCCCGGGGGGGGAGGGGGCCCGGGAAAGAAAAGGAGGCGCTGGTGAAAACCTGGTGGAGGGGGGGGGGGAAAACGGGTACCGGAGGTTTCCAGGGTGGGAAAAGGCCGGGGGGGGCACGGAGGCGTGGGGGAAAAGGGTGGGGGGACAGGGTGAGGGGGAGCGTCCCGGGGTTGGAGGGGGTGGGGGAAACGGGGGCCCGCTGGGGGAAAATGGGGGGGGGGACAGGGGGGGGACCGGAGCGCCCCAGGGGGGAAAGGGGGCCGGGGGCCGGAGGCGCGGGTTTGATGCTGACGGGGGTGGGGGACGGGGAGGTACGGAGGCCCCAAAGGGTGGGGCCGGGGGGGCACGGAGGCGTGGTGCCCCAATGGTGGAGGTGGGGGGGGGGGTTTAAACCGGGGGAAGCGTCCAGGGGGAGAGGGGGGCGGGGGCACCGGAGGCGTTTGGTTTGGACGCGACAGGGGGTGGGGGCGGGTGGACCGGGGCGTCCCAGGGTGGGGAGGGGCCGGGGGGCACGGGGGGCGCGGGTTTGACGCTGACAGAGGGGGGGGGGAAAGGGGGTGACCGGAGCGTCCCAGGGTGGAGAGGCCGGAGGCACGGAGGCGCTGGTGACACTGGTGGGGGGCCCGGGGGCCCGGGGAGGGCTGGTGAAAATTGGTGGGGGGGCCAGGGGCCCGGGGAGGTCCACCCCCGGGGTGGGAGGGCCCCAGGGGGGCACGGAGGCGCGGGGGGTGACGGGGTGGAGGAGCCGGGGGGGCCACGGAGGCGTGGGTTGGATTTTTAGGGGGGGGGACAGGGTGACCGGGAAAGGGGCCCCAGGGGGGGAGAGGCCAGGGGGACGGAGGCGTGGTGAAATGGTGGGGGGGACCCCGGGGGCCCCCGGAGGCGTTTTTTTTGGGGGGCCCCCCGACAAAACTGAGGGAAAGAGGGGGGACAGGGGGGGACCGGAGCGCCCCAGGGTGGAGGGGCCCGGCGGCACGGGGCGCGGGTTGACGCCAACGCCTGACGGAGGGGGGGGGACAGGGTGACCGGAGCGTCCCAGGGTGGAGAGGCCCAGGGGGCGGAGGCGCTGGTGACACTGGTGGAGGAGCCGGGGGCAGGAGGCGCTGGTGACGCCGACGCACTGACGGGGGGAGGGGGGACAGGGGGGACCGGACGGGCCCAGGGTGGAAAAGGCCGGGGGAACGGGGGGCGTGGTAACGCCGCCCACCCCCTTTCAGGGTGAGTCTGGCAGGAGGGGGAACGGAAAAGTGGGGGTTGGGAAAGTCCGCCCAACGAGGCCCAAATTTGTCTTTTTTGGCTCTTATTTTTTGGGCAAACCCAAAAAAATTGGGGGGCCCGGAGATCAGGGCCCCGGCCGGATCCCTTCCGGGGAAGGGAAACGAGCCCAGCAACGCCCTAGAAAATCAAGGGAAAATTCCCCGGTAAACATCTCGCCTCCCGAAAGGCTGGAGGGAAAGGAAGGACAAGGGAACAAAAACGTGGAAAAAAAACGCCTGAAAAAAAGATCTCTAGGGGAAAGTGAAGGCAAGTTTAGGGGAACCCCAGGGGGAGCTTTAGGGGAAACGGGGGCGAGCTCTAGGGAAAAATGGGGGGATCTCTAGGGGAAAACCCGAGGGCGATCTCTAGGGAAAACGGGGCATCTTTTCAGGGGGAAAAAAGGGGCGGGGCTCTACGGGGGAAACCGAGGGCAAAGCTCAAAGGGGGAAAAGGGGCAGGGCGATCTCTACAAAAAAACTAGGGGGATCCCTACGGGAAACGAGGGCGAGCTCTACGGGAAACGAGGGCGGGGCTTTTGGGGGGAAAACCCCGAGGGGGGGACCCTCTGGGAAAAACCCGAGGGCGAGTTTTCCCGGGAAACTAGGGGGAATCTCAAAGGGGAAAACGAGGGCGAGCTTACGGGAAAAACGGGGCGATCTCTACGGGAAAACGGGGGGGGAGCTCTGCCCGGGAAAAACCCCGGAGGGGGGAGTTTCTGGGGGGAAAACGGGGGGCGAGCTTAGGGGAAAACGGGGGCCCGGGGTCTAGGGGAAAAACGAGGGGGGCCCTTCTAAAGGGAAAACGGGGTGTGTTTTTCGGGGAAACGAGGGGGTCTTTACGGGAACGAGGGGGATTTTTTAAGGGGAATCCGAAGGGGGGGATCCCAAAAAGGGAAAAACAAGGAGGGGACCTCTACGGGAAACGAAGGGGGACTCAAACGGGAAACGAGGGCGAGCACTACGGGAAACGAGGGGACCCCCTACGGGAAACGAGGGAAGTTTCCAAACAGGGAAACGAGGGCGCCCCTTCTACGGGAAAACAAAGGGGGAATCTGGGGGAAAAACCCAAGAGGGCGACCCTCAAAAGGGAAGTGAGGGGGAAATTCCTACGGGAAAACAAAGGGGGCGACCCTAGGGGAAAAAACAGAACTGATCTTTTACGGGAAAACCGAGGGTAAACCCTCTACGGGAAGTGAGGGGGATCCCTACGGGAAACAGGGGACCCTCTAGGGAAACAAAGGGAGGATTTTCTACGGGAAAGAGGGCAGCTCTAGGAAAAACAAAGGGATCCCCTACGGGAAAACGAGGGGCGCCCTTTTCGGGGAAAAAACGGGGGAAAACCAAAACGGGGAAAAACGGGGCCCCAAAACCTTTTACGGGAAAACGAGGGAGTTTCCCAACAGGCAAAAGAGGGGGAACTTCTCCGGGAAAACCTGGGGGAAGACCCCAAAGGGGGAAAACGGGGGCAAACCTTATGGGAAACGAAAGGCTCTACGGGAATCGAGGGGGATCTTTTGGGGAAAAAGAGGGAGACCCAAAAGGGAAACGGGGGAGTTTAAAAACGGGAAAAGGGAGGGGACCTCTACGGGAAACGAAGGGGGTCTTAGGGGAAACGAGGGCAAAGCTCAAAACGGGGAAGTGAGGGGGGATCCCTACGGGAAACGAGGGCGAGCTCTAAGGGGAAAAACCGAGGGGGATCTATACGGGAAGTGGGGGGGATCTTAGGGGGAAAGGGATGGGGGGCCCTTAGGGAAATGTGGGGGGATCTCTAGGGGGATGGAGGGGGATTTTAAAGGGAAAAGGGGGAAGGCGGGCCTTAGGGGAAAACCCTGGAAGATCCTATGGGGAAAAACGGGAACGTTCTAGGGGGGAAAATTTAGGGGAAATTTCTCTACGGGGAAACCTGAACGTTCTTACGGGAAATCGGGGGGAATCTCTAGGGGAAAAACCAAAGGGCGATCTCTAGGGGAAATCAGGGGAGCTCTACGGGAATAAAAGGTTTCTCTAGGGGGAAAACCCGAGGGCGACTTTTGGGGAAACGGGGCGACCCTCTAGGGGAAAACGAGGGCCGATCCCCTACGGGAAACGGGGGGAAATTTCCTAGGGGGAAATGAAGGTTTCTAAAGGAAAGGGAAGGGAGATCTATATGGGAAACGGAGGGCGCCCTTTTCAAAAACCCGGGGGCGTTCTTTCGGGAAACGAGGGGGATCTCTACGGGAAACGAGGGGGGATTTTTCGGGAAAACGAGGGCGTCTCTACGGGAAATGGGGGGAAAATTCTTTATGGGAAAAACGGGGGGATCTCAGGGGAAAACGGGGGGGGATCTTGGGGAAAAACGGGGGGGGATTTTTAGGGAAATGTGGGGGATCTCTAAAGGGAAAATCAAAAAGGGATCCCCGGGAAAATGTGGGGGTTCCCCTAAAGGAAATAAAGAAGTTTTCTTAGGGAAATTAGGGGCTCTTTAGGAAAAATGAGGAAGATCCAACGGGAAAATTTAAAAGAAAAATCGTACGGGAATCGGGAAGATCTCAAAGGGAAAAAAATTAAGAAAGAGCTTTTTTTTTGGAAATGCGTTTTTAACAAAAATACAATAAAACAGCCAAAAGTTAGAAAAGTTTGTTGCAGATTTTCGGAAAATAATAAAAAAAACTATTGCTAAAATTTTTTAGATTTTAAAAAATTTATAAAAGAAAAAATTTAAAAATAAATTTATAGGAACCAAAAAGACCAAATTTAGGAAAAATCTAAATTTAAAAATTTCAAAATCCTAATACTTTCTACTTTATTTCTGTTCATCTTGTTTTCCTTTTTCTATGGTTTCTTTTCCCAACCCTCTCGGGTTTTCTTATCCCACCAGATGGAAGGTGGGGAAACCTCCCCGGGTCAGGGTTTTGGAACAAGTGCCCACATTGGCTTTTTTAATGTTCCGGGTTTTCTCTGACCCGGTTTCGGGAGGAAATGTAAAAAGGGGGGGCAATTAACACCCCACCCCCCCAAACCCTCGGGGGCAAGTTAAGGGAAATTTGCGGGTTTTTCGGGATGTTCTAGAATTAATAAAAGGAACCCAAAAGACCCGGGGAGACTTTCACCTTTTCCCGGGGGGAAAATTTTTCTGGGCCCCAAAACCAGCTGTTTTTGAATATAAGGGGAAATTTAAAAACTTTGCCAAATGATGGGGGAGGGTTGGGTAAAGGGGGGGTTTTCCTCCCCCTCAAACCGGGATTAGTCCCCGCTAAGGCGGGGGAACCGGTATCCATACAGGATAGGTTTTTAAAGAAAACGGTTTTCAGGAGTTTTGATGGTCTTAAAAGGGGGGATTAGGATTTTAAAATTCGCCGGGCCCAAGGGCAGAGGGTTAAAAATCCCAAACCAAAGGGGGGTTTTAAGGATAGGAATACACAGCTCAGCAGAGGGTTTATCTTACAGTTTAGGTTTAGATACGGGGGCTCGGGGGCCGGGACGGTATCAACAGGTTTTAGGTTTTGATACGCGGCCCAGCCAAAGGGTTTTTTACAAAAGGAAAATAGGATTAGATCCAGGGCCCTCGGGCAGACGGTATCACAAGGATGGTTTTGGATCACGGGCTAAAGCGGGAAGGGGATCAAAAAAAAGGATAGGATTGTTTACGCGGCTCAGCAGGGGTTTAATCACACAGGATAGGATTGGGAAAACCCCACCCTCGGGGAGAAACGGTACTATCAGGATAGGGTTGGATCCCGGGGTCAGCGGGAGGGTACCCACCAGGGTTTGCTTAGATTCCGGCTCAAGCCGGGACAGTATCCCAACTGGGGATAGATTCTGAACTTATCGGGGGTATCACCAATAAAATTATTTTGCAAGTCCTGTGTATCAAAAGCCTAAGGCCAAGCTTGCTATTTTCCCCAGATTAAGTTGGGGGGTTTAAATTTAAGGCGCCATTCCCCCCCTTGTGTGGGGGGCCTGGGAAATTTTTTTGGGGAGATGGGGAGCGCAGGGAATGGGGTATTTGGGACAAAGAAACCCGCCACCCCGAACAGATGGAAAGAATCACCGCCTCCTAAATTTAAGGCCCGGGGGTAAAGCCACAGGGAAAGGAGGGGAAAATTTCATGGGGGGACCTGCCCCCGGCCCCCCTTGGTCCCAGGGGATTGTCAGGCCCCCTCGTTTGGCTGGCCTGCAAAAATTCCCGCTGCCCTGGCCTTTCCTTTTAATGCTCAAATTAGCGGGGGGACCTCCCACCCCAAAAGAGCCCCGGGGGCCCCCCCAGGGGGCACTTTAAATGGAATCGGGGTCCCCCAAGGGGCCCTGAGCAGGGGGATGAGAAGACAAATCTAAACAATCCGAAGCCAAAACCCTTTTAATTAGAAAATCCCAGGGGTGGGGAAAAACCCCAAAAACGGGGGCCCCCAAAAAAAGGGCCCCAAACAGAAGGGGAAAAAGCTTAAAGGGTTTCCGGACCCATGTAATATACCCCAGTGTTTGTCACATCGGGGATATTTTACACAGTGATGTCACAGTCGGATAATACACAGGGGATGTCACATTTGCGGGGATAAAAAACACAGCGTTTTGCCCACAGTACAGGGATAATACACAGTGATGATCTAAGTACAGGGTTTAATACACCCGGGGGATGTCCCGTACGGGAATAATACACACAGTTTTTTTTGTCGGGATAATCCCCAGTGATGTCACGGGTGCAGGGGGATAATAAACAGCGTGTCCACAGTGCGGGGTTTAATACACACAGCGATGTCCAGTACAGGATAATACCCCAGTGATGTAACCGGGGCCCAGAGGGTTAATACACAGTGAGGTCACAGTACAGGATAATACACAGTGATGTCACGTAAAAGGAAAAATAAAAACACACCCGATGTCACTTTTACGGGGATAATACAAAAGTGATTAACATTTACAGGATAATACCGGGGGTTGTCACAAGACAGGATAAAAACACAATGATGTCCCAAGGGACGGAAAATAAAAAAAGTAAAGGGGGTTCCCCATTTAAGGGAAAATCCCACGGGATGTCCCCGTACGGGGGAAATTACACAGCGATTTTTTCCCTTTACGGGGTTTGAAAACCCAAAGTAAATTTTCACGGTACAGGGTTTAATTTAAACACCCGATGTCAAAAGTGCAGGGTTTAAAAACGAAGGTATCATGAAACCGGGGGTTTTTAAGAAACAGTGATGTAAAGTTTCAGGGTTTAATCCCCATTTGATTGTCCCCAGTAAAAGGATAATACACTGTGATGTAAACGGTCCCAGAGTTTTTTTACACAGGGGATGTCACATTTACAGGGATAATACCCCAGTAAAGGGTACGTACAGGAAATACACAGTGATTTTCCACAGTACCGTATAATACACACAGCAAAATTTTTCCCGGGTAAATTTTTAATACACAGTGTTTGTCACAGTACAGTTATAATACACACAGGTTTGTTCCCAGTACAGGATAATACACACAGGATGTACGTACAGGATTAATAAAAAACCAGGTGATGTCCCCAGTAAAAAATTTAATACCCAGCGATGTCACAGTACAGGGATAATACACAGCGTTTGTCACAGAAAAGGGAAAATAATACACGTGATGTCAAAGTACAGGAATAATAAAAACCCCAGCCGTTGTCACAGAACGGGGAAAATTTTACACAGTGATTTTTCACAATTTAAAGATAATACACAGTGATGTGGCCCAGTAAAGGAAAATTACCAAGTGTTGTTCAGTACAGGAATAATACACCATTTTGATGCACGGGGTTAAAAAAAGAGATAAATACCCCAGTGATGTCACGTTTCAGGAAAATTTTAACACGGATGTCCAAAATTTTAAGGTTTAATTTACACCCAGCGGAATTGGTCCCCCGGGTACAGGGTAAAACCCCAGTGATGTCACATTTACAGGTTTAATACCGGTGATGTCCCCAATTTTAAATTTTTTTTACACAGTGATTGTAACAGAAACGGGGATAAAACCACACGGGGATGTCACATTTGGGAAAATTCAAAACCGTGATGTACGAAACGGGGAAAATAATACCCAGTGATTTTAACAGTTACAGGTTTAATTTCCACAGGGGAGGGTCACATTTACAGGAAAATTACACACCCGATGTCCAGAAACAGAAAAATTAAAAGGGGATTTTTCACTTTTTTTACAGGGATATAAAAACACACCCTTTTTTGTCACAGTAAGGGAAAAATACACCAGTGATGGTCACGGGTTTACCCAGAGAATAAAAACCCCAGGGCGGGAGGGAAAGAAAGGGGGTTAAAAACCTTTTGTTGTCACGGGAAAACAGGGATAATTTACACAGTGAATTTTTCACTTTTAAAAAGGGGTAAATACAACCCGGGGTAAGGGGGAGGGGCAAAAATGTACAAATTTTATATTAAAAGGGAACTCGGACTCAAAATCTTCCCCTTTCAAGTATGCATTTTATCCTCCCCCTTCCCTGATTGTTCCCCCCGTCTTCCCCGGGTTGTTCCTCCCTCCCCCGGGTTTGTCCCGCCCTTTTTCCGGGTTTGGGCCCCCCCCCGTCCTCCCCCCCCCGGGTTGTTCCCCCCGTCCTCTCCCCGGTTGTTCCCCCCCCTCTCCCCGGTTGCTCCCCCATCCTCTCCCCGGTTTTTTTTCCCCCTTGGTACTCTCCCTGGTTGTCCCCCCCCCCTCTCCCCGGTTGTCCCCCCGTCCTCTCCCCGGTTGTCCCCCCCCCTGCTCTCCCCGGTTGTTCCCCCCCCTCCTCCCCCCGGTTGTTCCCCCGTCCTCTCCCCGGTTGTTCCCCCCCTCCTCTCCCCGGTTGTTCCCCCCGTCCTCTCCCCGGTTTTTCCCCCCCCCTCCTCTCCTCGGTTTTTTTCCCACCCCCGGGTGGGGGGGGGGGTCTCCCCAGGGGGGTTCCCCCCCTCCTCTCCTCTGTTGTTCCCCCGTCCTCTCCCCGGTTGTGCCCCCCCCCTCCTCTCCTGGGTTGTTCCCCCCGTCCTCTCCCCGGTTGTCCCCCCCTCCTCTCCCCGGTTGTTCCCCCCTTTTCCCTCTTCCCCGGGTTGTTTCCCCCCCATCCTCTGCCCCGGTTGGTTTCCCCCCGGCCCTTTTTCCCCGGGGGGTTTTGGTCCCCCCCGCCCTCTCCTGGGGGTTTCCCCCCGTCCTCTCCCAGTTGTGCCCCCGCCTTTCCCCCCAGGGCTCCCCCGGTTTTTGAGTTGCCCCCGCCTTCCCCGGGTCCCCCCCCTTGGGCCCCCCGTCTTTTCCCCGGGGTCCCCCGGGCCTTCTCCCGGTTTTTTTCCCCCCGCCCGCCCCCCTTTTCCCCCCCCCCCCCTTGGTTTGGGGCCCCCCGGGCCCGGTCCAGTTCCCCGGTTTGGGGTTCCCCCCGCTTCCCTTTCCCCTCGGTTTTTCCCCCCCGTCCTTCCCCCGGTTTTTTCCCCCCCCAACCCTTTTTCCCCTCCCCCGGGTTGTTCCCCCCGGTCCTTTCCCCGGGGTTTTGCCCCCCCCTCCTCCCCTTCCTCGGTTTTTTTCCCCCTTCCCCCCTTCCCCGTTTTTTTTCCCGCCCCTTTTCCTCCCCGGTTTTTCCCCCCCGTCCTCTCCCCGGTTTTTACCGTCCTTTTTCCCCCCTTTTTTGCCCCCTCCTCCCCCCCTTGGTTTTTTTCCCCCCTTTCCCTTTTTTCCCCGGTTGTTCCCCCTCCCTCCCCGGTTTTCCCCTACCCCCCTCCCCCCTTCCCCTTTTCCCCGGGTTCCCCCCGGTTTGGGGTTCCCCCCCTTTCCCCTCCCGGTTTTTCCCCCCCCCGGGGGGAAAAAACCCCGGGGGGGGGCCCCCCCCCGGGAACCCCCCGGGGCCAAAAAACCCCTTCCCCCCAAAACCGACAAGGTTTTGGCCCCCAAAAAGCTTTTTAAAGGGGGGCCCCGGGAAATTTCTCCCCGGTTGCTCCCCCCTCCACTCCCCGGTTGTCCCTCCCCCCTCCTCTCCCCGGTTGTTCCCCTCTCCCCTCCCTGGTTGTCCCCCCCCTCCTCTCCCCGGTTGTTCCCCTCTCCCCTCCCTGGTTGTCCCCCCCCCTCCTCTCCCCGGTTGTTCCCCTCTCCCCTCCCTGGTTGTCCCCCCCCTCCTCTCCCCGGTTGTTCCCCCCGTCCTCTCCCCGGTTGTTCCCCCCTCCTCTCCCCGGTTGTTCCCCCGTCCTCTCCCCGGTTGTTCCCCCGTCCTCTCCCCGGTTGTCCCCCCCCTCCTCTCCCTGGTTTTTTCCCCCCCCCCCCCTCCCGGTTTTTTCCCCCCTCCTCTCCCCGGTTGTTCCCCCCTCCTCTCCCCGGTTGTTCCCCCCTCCTCTCCCCGGTTGTTCCCCCCTTTGCCCTCCTGGGGGGGTTCGCCTTTTCCCCCCCTTCCCTCTTCCCCGGGTTTGGGTTCCCCCTCTCCCCCCCGGGGGGTTTTTTCCCCCCCCTCCTCTCCCGGTTGTTCCCCTCCCTCCCCCGGGGGGGTTGTCCCCCCCTAAATTCCCGGGGGGGTTTTGGTTCCCCTTTTCCCCTTTCCCTGGGTTTTTTCCCCCCCCCCCTTTTCCCCGGGGGTTTGGTTCCCCCCCTCCCTCCCCTTTTGGGGTCCCCTCCTTCCCCTCTCCCCGGGTGTTCCCCCCTCCTCTCCCCGGTTGTTCCCCCCCGGGGGTCCTCCCCCCGGGGGGGGTTTTTTCCCCTCCCCCCTCCTGGGTTGGGCCCCCCCCCCTCTCCCCGGGGGGTTTCCCCCTCCTCTCCCGGGTTGGGTTCCCCCCCCCTTCCCCGGGGGGGTTCCCCCTTTCCTCCCCCCCTTTGGGGTTCCCCCCTCTCCCCCCCCGGGTTTTTGGTCCTCCCCCTTCTCTCCCGGTTTGGGGTTGCCCTTCTCCCCTTTTTTGGGAGGGGTTGCCCCCCCCTGCCCCTCCCCGGGTTTTGGGGTTCCCCTTCTCCCCTCCCGGGTTGTCCCCCCCTCCTTCCCCCCCGGGGGTTTGGTTCCCCCCCTCCCCCCTGGGTTGGGGTCCCCCCCCAACCTCCCCCCGGGTTGTTCCCCCTCTCCCCCCGGGTTGGGTTCCCCCTCCTCCTCTCCCCTTTGGGGTTCCCCCCGTCCTCCCCGGGGGGGCCCCCCCCCCGGGGGGGGGCCCCCCCACCCCGGGGGGTCCCCCCCCGGCCCCCCGGTTTGGGGCCCCCCCCCTCCCGGTTGCCCCCCCTCCTCCCCCACAAGGGCCCCCTTCCGGGGGCCCCCCCCCCCCCCGGGGTTCCCCCCTCTCCCCTCCCTGGGGGTAAACCCCATTTCCCCCCGGGTTGTTCCCCCCTCCCTCCCGGTTGTTCCCCCGTCCTCTCCCCGGTTGTTCCCCTCTCCCCTCCCTGGTTGTCCCCCCCCCTCCTCTCCCCGGTTGTCCCCCCCTCCTCTCCCCGGTTGTTCCCCCCTCCTCTCCCCGGTTGTTCCCCTCTCCCCTCCCGGTTTTTCCCCCCCCCCCCCCCCCCCCCCCCCCGGGCCCCCCCCCCCCCCCCCCCCCCCCCCCACCCCCCCCCCCCCCCCCCCCCCCGGTTGTTCCCCCGTCCTCTCCCCGGTTGCTCCCCCGTCCTCTCCCCGGTTGCTCCCCCGTCCTCTCCCCTCATCTTTCTTTCTCAGTACCGGTTGTCCCCCTGGGCTGTACACTATATTGGGCTCCCCTGCCAGTCCCAGGATTTGCCCATAAAGCCTCACTCTTCCACTGTGTGGGATTTCTGACGTAATGTATCTCGGTGCTCGGTATCACACACAGTGACCTCTGACACTTGTCACTCAGGACAATGTATTTCACACTAACCCTCTCCTCACCATTGTCAGGAGCTCCGCCTGCCGCCAGTGAGGGCCGCATCTTCCACAGTCAGCGCTTGACCGCAGGCAGCTCGAGCGCCGCTCACACCTGAGGAGTTGCCCATAGCAACCAATCAGATCGCGGCTTTCATTTAGTACCCTGCACATGTGACGTGAGAGCTGACAGCTGATTGGCTGCCGGCCCCCTCCTGAGCTGACAGCTGATTGGTCGCCGGGCCCCTCCCGGGAGCTGATTGGCTGTCCGTGTTCGGGCCCCGCATCCTGTCAGTGGATGCTGGAAGCTCCGCCCTGGATGCTGATGCTGACGGCCGCGGCCTCCTCAATGTCTCCGCTGTGGCCCCGCAGCTCCGGGTGTCAGGGACCGCACTAGGCCTCTCCAGGAGCGGGGAGAGCGCAGCTTCATCCAGCACCACGGATCCCTGCGCCCGCCGCCTGCAGCTGGCCGCCATGTCTACCAAAGCCGAGCAGTGTGAGTGCGAGGAGGACGGGGGCATCACCGGGGAGGAGGAGGAGGAGGACGGGGCATCACCTAGGAGGAGGATGAGAGGGTGGACGGGTGGCATCACGGGGAGGAAGGTGAGGAGGACGGGGGCATCACCGGGGAGGAGGAGAGGAGGACGGGGGCATCACCGGGGAGGAGGAGGAGAGGAGGACGGGGGCATCACCGGGGAGGAGGAGGAGGAGAGGAGGACGGGGGCATCACCGGGGAGGAGGAGAGGAGGACGGGGGCATCACCGGGGAGGAGGAGGAGGAGGAGAGAGGACGGGGGGCATCACCGGGGAGGTGGAGGAGGAGGAGGAGAGGAGGACGGGGGCATCACCGGGGAGGAGGAGAGGAGGACGGGGGGCATCACCGGGGAGGAGGAGGAGAGGGACGGACGGGGGCTTAACGGGAGGAGAGGAGGTGAGGGAGGAAGGGGCATCACCGGGAGAGGAAGGAGGAGAAGGGGGGTGGTGGAGGAGGAAGGGGGCATCACCGGGGAGGAGGAGAGGAGGAGGACGGGGGCATCACCGGGGAGTAGGAGGAGGGAGAGAGGGACGGGCATCTCCGGGAGGAGGAGAGAATGGAGGAGAGGGAGGACGGGGGCATCAAAGGCGGAGGAGGAGGAGGAGAGGGAGGAGGGGGGCATCAGCGGGGAGGAGAGGGAGTGAGAGGAGGATGGGGGCATCACCGGGGAGGAGGTGGAGGAACGGGGCATCACCGAGCGAGGAGGAGAGGTGGACGGGGGCATCACCGGGGAGGAGGAGGAGTGGAGTAAGTGGTGGGCTATCAATCCGAGGAGGAGGAGAGGAGGACTGGGGGTCATCACCGGGGGAGAGGAGGAGAGGAGGACGGGGGCATCACCGGGGAGGAGGAGAGGAGGAGGACGGGGGCATCACCGGGGAGGAGAGGAGGAGGACGGGGGCATCACCGGGGAGGAGGAGGAGAGGCCGGGGGCATCACCGGGGAGGAGGAGGAGGAGAGGACGGGGGCATCACCGGGGAGGAGGAGGAGGAGAGGAGGACGGGGGCATCACCGGGGAGGAGGAGGAGGTGGAGGAGGACGGGGGCATCACCGGGGGAGGAGGAGGAGGAGAGGACTGGGGGTTGGGCTTCACCGGGAGGAGGTGGAGGAGAGGAGGACGGAGAGCATCACCGGGGATGAGGAGGAGGAGGAGGGAGGGGCATCACCGTGGGAGGAGGGGAGAGGAGAGGAGGACGGGGGCATCACCGGGGAGAGTGAGAGTGAGGACGGGGGCTATCACGGGGAGGAGGAGGAGGGTGGACGGGGGGGGGCGCACCGAGGAGGAGGTGGAGAGGAGGACGGGGGCATCACCGAGGAGGAGGAGAGGAGGACGGGGGCATCACCGGGGAGGAGGAGGGGAGGACGGGGGCATCACCGGGGAGGTGAGGTGGAGGACCGAGGGGCATCACCGGGAGGAGGAGGAAGAGGACGGGGGGCTATAACCGGGGAGAGGTGGAGGAGAGGTGGAACGGGTGCATCACCGGGGAGGAGGTGTGGAGGTCGGGGGCAATCACCGGGGATGAGGAGGAGAGCGAGGACCGGGGGCGATCTCGTGGAGGAGGAGAGGGAGGAAGGTGGCTATCAACCTGAGGGTGGAGGAGAGGAGGACGGGGGCATCACCGAGGAGGAGGAGAGGAGGAGGAAGGGGGCATCACCGGGGAGGAGGAGGATGAGGACGGGGCATCCGGGTGGAGGAGGATGGAGAGTGAGGAGGGAGCATCACCGGGGAGGAGGAGGAGAGGAAGGGGGCTTCACGGTGGGGTGGAGGAGGGGAGGAGGGGAGGACGGGGGCAAATCATCGTGGAGGAGGAGTGGACGAGGGAAGACGGGTGGGCAATCTACGAGGTGGAGGTAGAGGACGAGGAGGACGGGGCTTCACCGGGAGAGGAGAGTGAGGAGATTAGGAAAGGGGGCATCACACGGGGAGGGAGGAGGAGGAAGGGGGGCAGAGGAGGAGGAGGACGAGGAGGACGGGGGCATCACCGGGGAGGAGAGGAGGACGGGGGGAATCACCGGGGGAGGATGGAGGTGGAGAGTTCGAGGACGAGGGCATCACGGGCGTGGAGGAGAGGAGGAAGGGGGCATCACCGGGGAGGAGGAGGAGAGAGAGGACGGGGGCATCACCGAGGTGGAGGAGGAGGTGGAGGACGGGGACAGAGAGGAGGAGGAGGAGGGAGGAAGGGGGCAATCACGATGAGGTGGAGGAGGACGAGGTGGACGGGGGCATCACCGGGGAGGTCGAGGAGGAGGGGGGCATCACCGGGGAGGAGGAGGAGGAGAGGAGGACGGGGGCATCACCGGGGAGGAGGAGGAGGGGAGGAAGGGCGCATAACCGGGGAGGAGGAGAGGAGGAAGGGGGCATCACCGAGGAGGAGGAGGAGAGGAGGACGGGGGCATCACCGGGGAGGAGGAGGAGGAAGGGGGCATCACCGAGGAGGAGGAGGACGGGGGGAATCACCGAGGAGGAGGAGGAGGACGGGGGCATCACCGGGGAGGAGGAGGAGGACGGGGGCATCACCGGGGAGGAGGAGGAGGAGAGGAGGACGGGGGCATCACCGGGGAGGAGGAGGAGGAGAGGAGGACGGGGGCATCACCGGGGAGGAGGAGGACGGGGGCATCACCGGGGAGGAGGAGGAGAGGAGGACGGGGGCATCACCGGGGAGGAGGAGGAGAGGAGGACGGGGGCATCACCGGGGAGGAGGAGGAGAGGAGGACGGGGGCATCACCGGGGAGGAGGAGAGGAGGAGGAGAGGAGGACGGGGGCATCACCGGGGAGGAGGAGAGGAGGGTGGAGAGGAGGGAGGGGGCATCTCTCCGGGGAGGAGGATGGAGGTGGAGGAGAGGAGGGGACGGGGGCATCACCGGGGGAGGAGTGGAGAGGGAGAGGAGAGGAGGACGGGGGCATAACCGGGGAGGAGGAGAGGATGAGGATGGAGGAGGACGGGGCATCACCGGGAGAGGAGGAGAGGAGGAGTGAGCGCGGGAGGACGGGGGCATCACCGAGGAGGAGGAGAGGAGGAGAGGAGGACGGGGGCATCACCGGGGAGGAGGAGGAGAGGAGGACGGGGGCATCACCGGGGAGGAGGAGGAGGAGGAGAGGAGGACGGGGGCATCACCGGGGAGGAGGAGAGGAGGACGGGGGCATCACCGGGGAGGAGGAGGAGGAGGAGGAGGACGGGGGCATCACCGGGGAGGAGGAGGAGGAGAGGAGGACGGGGGCATCACCGGGGAGGAGGAGAGGAGGACGGGGGCATCACCGGGGAGGAGGAGAGGAGGACGGGGGCATCACCGAGGAGGAGGAGGAGAGGAGGATGGGGGCATCACCGGGGAGGAGGAGGAGGAGAGGAGGACGGGGGGCATCACCGGGGAGGAGAGGGTGGAGGACGGGGGCATCACCGGGGTGGAGGAGAGGGGAGGGGACGGGGGCATCACCGGGGGAGGAGGAGGAAGGAAGGACGGGGGCATACCCGGGGAGGAGGAGAGGAGGACGGGGGGAATCACCGAGGAGAGGAGGAGAGGAGGACGGGGGCATCACCGGGGAGGAGGAGAGGAGAGGAGGACGGGGGCATCACCGGGGAGGAGGAGGAGAGGAGGACGGGGGCATCACCGGAGAGGAGGAGGAGGAGCGGGGCATCACCGGGGAGGAGGAGAGCGAGGAGAGGAGGACGGGTGGCGTCAACCGGGGTGAGGAGGAGAGAGGAGGTGAGGAGGACGGGGGCATCAAAGGTGAGGAGGAGGAGGAGGAGTGGAGGACGGGGGCTTCACCGGGGAGGAGGAGAAGAGGAGGAGAAGAAGGACGGGGGCGGATCACCGGGGGGAGGAGGAGGGAGGAGAGGAGGACGGGGGCATCACCGGGGAGGAGGAGGAATGGTGAGGAGGACGGGTGAGCATCACCGGGGGGAGGAGAGGGGGGGGGGGGGGGGGTGGAGGAGAGGAGGACTGGGGCATCACCCGGGTGGGGGGGAGGTGGAGAGGAGGACGGGGGCATCACGGTGAGGAGGAGGAGAGGAGACGGGGGGGCATCACCTGGGGAGGGGTGGAGAGGGGGACGGGGGCATCACCGGGGAGTGGAGAGGAGGACGGGGGCATCACCGAGGAGGAGGAGAGGAGGACGGGGCTTACCCTCTGGGGAGGAGGAAGGTGAGGATGGACGGGGAGCATCACCGGGGAGGAGGAGGAGGAGTGGAGGACGGTGTGGCTATCCACCGGGGAGTGAGGGAAAGAGGAGGGAGGTCGGGGCCATCACGGGGAGGAGGGAGGAGGAGGAGGGACGGGGGCGATCTCCGGGAGGAGGAGATGGAGGACGGGGGGCCAATCACGGGGTGGAGGAGGGAGGAGAGGGGAGGACGGCGGGCTATTCACCGGGGAGGAGGAAGGATGAGGAGGCGGGGCATCACCGGGTGAGGAGGAGGAGGAGGACGGGGGCTTCACCGGGGAGGGAGGAGAGGGAGGAGGATGTGGAGGACGGGGGCATCACCGGGGAGGGAGGAGGAGGAGGAAGAGGAGGACGGGGGCATCACCGGGGAGGAGGAGAGGAGGAGGAGAGGAGGACGGGGGCATCACCGGGGAGGAGGAGGAGAGGACGAGGACGGGGGGAATCACCGGGGAGGAGAGGAGAGGAGGACGGGGGCATCACCGGGGAGGAGGAGGAGGTGAGGTGGAGGGGACGATCACCGGGAATGGAGGATAGGAGGAGGAGGAGGAGGATGGGGCATCACGGGCGGAGGAGATGGAGAGGAGGAAGGGGCATCTCCGGGGAGGAGGAGGGAGGAGGAGGACTGGGAGCATCACCGGGGGAGAGGAGGAGGAGGAGAGGAGGGTCGGGGGCAATCACCTGGGGAGGAGGTGTGGAGGTGGAAGGGGGCTATCGACCGGGGAGGAGGAGGAGGAGGAGAGGAGGGACGGGGGCCTCACCGGGGCGGCGGAGGCTGGAGGAGGTGAGGAGGACGGGGGCATCACCGGGGAGGAGGAGGAGGAGGAGAGCGAGGACGGGGCGTGATCACCGGGGCGGAGGAGGAGGTGGGAGAGGGAGGTGCGGGGGCATACCAGGGGTAGGAGGAGGAGGAGAGGAGCGACGGGGCGCTCATCACGGGGGAGGAAGGAGAGGACGGAGTGGAGGTCGGGGGCTTCACCGGGAAGGAGGAGGAGGTAGAGGGGAGCGGAAGGGGGGCTATCACCATTTGGGGGTGGTAGGTTAGCCTGGCGGTATTGCTGGGGGGGGTCAGTCAGTATTGGAGGTGCACGTGTTTGGGTTCTGCCTCCAGGATGTGCAGCTACCTCTGCCCGGCCCTATCCCATCATCCCTCTGATCACGGTCAGTAGTATTGGGGGGGCAGTCAGCAGGGCTGTGGAAGTCGGTAAGCCGTACCACGAATGCCGACTCCTCAAGCTTTCCCTAAACTTCCGACTCCTGACTCCCTCTTACACGGTGCTGTTTTGTGTGATACTATACTGTAGTAGTAAATGGTAACTTCACGGCTGTTTATCACCTCTATGATATCAATAATCAAGCATATTTAGGTAGTAACAGACTCATGACATGCAAAAGGGTATCAATGTTTTGATCTTTTGAACACTTTGTGAGGCTAGAGTTGAAAAAAAACGCTGTATTTGGTTTCATAGTCCAGTCTGCACCAACCATTAGGGAATGTGTAGAAGTGACCTGGGAGCAGTTTGTGGTAGATGTGCTTGATTCTGATCCAGGAGCAACAGAAGGATCCAGGCAGTATTGAAGACAAAAGGTGGGATTTCCCCAATACTAACCAATTAATAGAAATTACACTTTGATTTTTAGGAGCAAAACAGTAAAATGCAGTTAAAGGAAAGAATTGCAGAAACTAAGCAGATGCTAAATAAATACTTGCAAGTCACATTTATGTATAAGATCGGTAAGTTGACTGTATATAAATTACAGTAGCCTATTGTACAAAGCTCTTGTAGTGGAGGGTGAGATATGGAGCCTGAAAGTCACAGTTCTAAAACGATTGTTTACCCTTTTGCTTGTCAGTGTAAAATATATTTATTGGCTATGACTTTAGAACACTAAAACATTGGTTAAATAAGAAAACACTGCCGGGAAACATTTGTGGAGTCTCTGAATTTGTTCTGAGAAACAGTATTCCCTCCATCAGATCTGCTTACTGACCTCACATCTGATCTCATTTCCAGGCGAGAGGAGAACAGGCCTCTCTACACTAATTTGGGAGGCCAAAGCGGGTGACAAAGGGGCAACATCGCTAACATGTCAGGGTATAAAGAATTGCCTCAGCCACTAGTCAGATGGTTGATCTTCTACTTCTTTGAAAGGAGGTGAACATTTTGCTGAAATCTTGTTTCGCATGGGGGCGGAAATCTTTTCCCCTGGGGCACGCTTAGACTGCTCCAATGTCATCAATATTACACTCATCATGTGTTGTGGCTGAAGATTGTATGTGAGCAGCAGCAGCACTGCCGAACCCAACTCCTCTGCTGCTTTGCATCAAACTTAACTGGTTCCAACTAATTATTTATTTTGGGAGTCGGAGTCGGCCCGTTTTAGGACGACTCCGACTCCTGCAAAATAGGCACCGACTCCACAACTCCGTCTCCACAGCCCTGGCAGTCAGTATTGAGGGGGGGGGGGGCAGCCGTTATTTAGGGGGGGGGGGGGCTGCAAGTCTTGGGGGGGGGCAGCCTGTATTGGAGGAGTCAGCTTGTTTGGGGGGTCAGCCAGAATTGGGGATTAGGTCAGCAGTATTGGTGTGGGTCGGTCAGTATTGGAGGTCAGCTAGTATTGGGGAGGGTCAGTCAGTATGGGGGGGGGGGGTCAGCCAGTATGGGGGGGGGGGGGGGTCAGCCAGTATGGGGGGGGGGGCAGTCAGCATTGGGGGGGCACGTGTTCGGGTTCTACCTCCCGGATGTGCAGCTCCCTCCATCGTCCCTCTGATCACGGTCAGGTGGGCAGTAATGGCGGCGCCTCACTTAGGAGTAATTGAAGGTCTCCCTAATCCCCGATGTAATGCCCCTGATGGAACTGCAGGCGGGCGGCTGCTATCGTCGGGGTCAGCAGGACACAGCAGCTGCACATCTGTTTGTGGGTCAGGGCTCCCTACACTGGAAGCAGCTGTAACAAATCCTCAGCTGTGAGAATAGGACAGGTTTTCGGTCTCCCATTCACTGCCCGTCCCTGCTCGGTGCGGGGGCTCTGATTATTACCCATTGTCGGGTATAGCTTGGTTGATGTCTGATGGTTCTGCGGGGTGACCCCCCCCCTGTGGCCCCCTTGGAGGGTTTTCCCATTTGGGGGTACGTGGTTGTTGTCCTGTGGTTCTGCCTGGGTGACGTCCCGTTGGGGCCCTCCTTGCTGACGGTTTCCCATTGTGGGGTTAACGGGGTTTTGATGTCCTGTTGGTTTTTCCTGGGTGTGTTGGGGCCCCTTTTGTGGGTTTTCCCCATTGTCGGGGTAACCCTGGTTGAGTCCTGATGGTTTGTGGGTGCCCCCCCTGTGCCGCCTTTGACGGTTTTCCCCTTTTTTTTTTCGGGGAAACGTGGTTGTGCCCTGAGGTTTTCGGGTGACGTCCCCTGGGGCCCTCCTTGCTGACGGTTTCCCTTGTCAGGGTAACTGGTTGATGCCCTGATGGTTCTCCCTGGGTGACGCCCCCTGGGGCCGCCTTGTGCGGTTTCCCTTGTCGGGGTAACGCTGGTTGAGTCCTGATGGTTCTGCCTGGGTTTGCCCCTTGGGGCCCCCTTGCTGCGGTTTCCCTTGTGGGGGGAACGCTGGTTGATGTCCTGATGGTTCTTCCTGGGTGATGCCCCTTGGGGCCTCCTTGCTGACGGTTTCCCTTTGTCGGAGTAACGCTGGTTGATGTCCTGATGGTTCTTCCTGGGTGACGCCCCCTGTGGCCTCACTTGCTGAGGGTTTTCCCCCATTGCCGGGGTAACGCTGGTTGATGTCCTGATGGTTCTGCCTGGGTGACGCCCCTGTGGCCTCCTTGCTGACGGTTTCCCATTGTCGGGGTAACGCTGGTTGATGTCCTGATGTTTCTGCCTGGGTGACGCCCCCTGTGGCCGCCTTGCTGACGGTTTCCCATTGTCGGGGTAACGCTGGTTGATGTCCTGATGGTTCTGCCTGGGTGACGCCCCCTGTGGCCTCCTTGCTGACGGTTTCCCATTGTCGGGGTAACGCTGGTTGATGTCCTGATGGTTCTGCCTGGGTGACGCCCCCTGTGGCCGCCTTGCTGACGGTTTCCCATTGTCGGGGTAACGCTGGTTGATGTCCAGATGTTTCTGCCTGGGTGACGCCCCCTGTGGCCTCCTTGCTGACGGTTTCCCATTGTCGGGGTAACGCTGGTTGATGTCCTGATGGTTCTGCCTGGGTGACGCCCCCTGTGGCCTCCTTGCTGACGGTTTCCCATTGTCGGGGTAACGCTGGTTGATGTCCTGATGGTTCTGCCTGGGTGACATCCCCTGTGGCCTCCTTGCTGACGGTTTCCCATTGTCGGGGTAACGCTGGTTAATGTCCTGATGGTTCTTTCTGGGTGACATTCCCTGTGGCCTCCTTGCTGACGGTTTCCCATTGTCGGGGTAACGCTGGTTGATGTCCAGATGTTTCTGCCTGGGTGACGTCCCCTGTGGCCTCCTTGCTGACGGTTTCCCAGTGAGGGGTAACGCTGGTTGATGTCCTGATGGTTCTGCCTGGGTGACGCCCCCTGTGGCCTCCTTGCTGACGGTTTCCCATTGTCGGGGTAACGCTGGTTGATGTCCTGATGGTTCTGCCTGGGTGACATCCCCTGTGGCCGCCTTGCTGACGGTTTCCCATTGTCGGGTTAACGCTGGTTGATTTCCAGATGTTTCTGCCTGGGTGACGCCCCCTGTGGCCTCCTTGCTGACGGTTTCCCAGTGAGGGGTAATGCATGTTCTCCCTGCTCCTGGCACTGACTCTCTCCCTCTTGTCTGTGCAGTTGCTTCTAAGATCCGCTACCTTCACGAGTACCACCACCGGGTCATCCACAACACCTACCCCGTGCCCACCGGCACCGACATCGCCAACACCCTCAAGTACTTCTCGCAGACGCTGCTAAGGTGAGATTTCAGGATTTCTTGTCTAAACTCAATGGAGAGAAGTGAAGCCGACGGATTTCTGCCTCGTCAATGCTCCTCGAAGGCAATGCTGCTAACCCTGCGCTGCCCCCACCGGACGGGCACAGCCCCCGAACTAGTAAAAGCTGGAGGCCCACCGCGATGGCGGCCATCACCCCGCGTCCTGCGGTCTCCCTGCAGCTGCTTGCTGACCGATCAGGACACAGGGCGAGCGGCTCCGGGCGCCATCTTGGTTGTCGTCCAGCTTTTGACTCCTCAGGGGTTCCTGTTTTTGCTGGGGAGGTTCAGCTTCGAGGCGGAGGTGCCCTTTAATACGCAGATCACATGGTCGCTGTGCCGTCAGCGACCCGGGGAGCACGGGGTTAATATTATTGCACTTCCCATCGCTCATACATTCAGTCCATTGAAGAATGGCGCCGCGTGCAGAGACGAGTGCGTGCGAAGAGGAAAACGAAACTCATTGTATGGTGACTACAACTCCCAGCATGTCCTCACAGCAGCTGCAGGGCCACGGTTTGCAGTCCGTTGCTCCAAGCAGGGAAGTTCTTAGTCTAGGTCTTCAAGCACAGGAATGGCGCCGGTGCCCGGTGCTGCATAGACCGCAATAAAAAACCCACGCTGTAGTCTCTGTGTGTGTGTGTGTGTATATATATATATATATTATATTATATATATATATATTATATGTATATATATATATACATACAATACATATATATATGTAGCCTATATACTGTGTATATATATATATATATTATATTATATATATATGTATATATATATCTATGTAGTCTATATACTGTGTATATATATATATATATATATATATATATATCTCTGTAGTCTATATACTGTATATATATATATATATATATATATATATATATATATATATATATATATATTATATTATATACTATATATATATATACTGTGTGTGTTGTGTATTTATATATATATATTGTAGCTATATATACTGTATATATATATTATATATATATTACTGTGTGTATTATATTTATATTATATCTGTGTAGTCTATATACTGTATATATATCTATGTAGTCTATATACTGTATATATATCTATGTAGTCTATATACTGTGTATATATATCTATGTAGTCTATATACTGTGTATATATATATATATATATTTAGTCTATATAATGTATATATATCTATATACTGTATATTATATAGAGATCTATGTATTCTATATACTGTGTGTGTATATATATATATATTATTTTATATTATATATATATTTATATACACACACACACACACACACATAGTCTATATACTGTATATATTTATCTATATATCTCTGTAGTCTATATACTGTATATATATAGATCTATCTATGTAGTCTATATACTGTGTGTGTATATATATATATATCTATCTATGTAGTATATATACTGTATATATCTATCTATCTATCTATGTAGTATATATACTGTATATATATATCTATGTATGTAGTCTATATACTGTATATATAGCTATATACTGTATATATATATATATAGATCTATCTCTGTAGTCTGTATACTGTATATATATATATAGATCTATCTATGTAGTCTTTATACGTACACTATAATCATATATACTATGTAGTCTATATACTGTATATATATATCTATATATCTATGTAGTCTATATACTGTATATATATCTATATATCTATGTAGTCTATATACTGTATATATCTATATATATATATATATATATATATATATATATATATATATATCTCTATCTATGTAGTCTATATACTGTGTGTGTGTATATATACTATATTATTATATATTATATAATACCAACACAAACACCTAGACATCGTCTAGTCTATATACTGTATATATTATTATATAATCTTGTAGTCTATATACAGATCTATCTATGTAGTCTTTATACTGTATATATATCTATATATCTATGTAGCCTATATACAGATCTATCTATGTAGTCTTTATACTGTATATATATCTATATAGTCTATATACTGTATATATAACAGGAATTTTTACCGTCGCATTTACAATCCGGCGGATTATGCAATGTTGTATGATCTGCCGGATTGCCGTACACTCATTGGTGCGGGGCCAACGGCAAATCCGAAAACCAACTGCAGCTATTGTGGAAATCCGCACCAAAAACCACAGCCCAGCAAATGTCAAGATCCCGTCGGATTTTGGACGACATTTTGACATTTGCTGTGTAGACCTAGAAAAAATAATGGGACAATATTCACTCAAAAACACTACATAGGCCATACTTACATCTCAATGGCCGGACTAGACTGGACCCAGTAGGAGGCAACACGGGCCCCAGTGCTACTAGGGAAAGAGATTAAAGGATAACGCCAATATATTAAGCTCACACACCCTCCACTAGGGGAACAATTAAATGGTAAAAAACAGCACATTAAATAAGTACCAGTTCACACCAGCATGCAGAAAGGCCACAGTATAACACATGGAGAGACAACAACTCCCAGCCGACTATGCATGAGGGGGGTGGTTGCTGGTATTATAATTGCATATAGATAAGGCCATAAATACAGATACGTGTGGTGCAGTTATTTATCATCTAATTGTCCCCCTAGTGGGAGGGGAGGGGTGTGCGTTACTGCTCTGCAATTACCCGCACCTGGTTATCTTTCCCAAGTTGCACTGGGGCCTTTATTGCCTCCTACTGGGTTCAGTCTAGTCCAGCCATTGAGCTGTAAGTAAGGCCTGTGTAGTGGTTTCGTGTAGACCAAGCCCTACATTTCTTAAAGCCTCTGCTTGCTGTAAGGAAACGGCAACACTCCTGTATGTATTCAGAGGTCACACCCCCTCCCCCAATCCCATCCTTTTAATAGGTGAGATTTTGTTACAGTTGTATCCAGTCCAGACAATCCTCTATGAGCAAAATGGTCTGCACTCCCGATACATTCCACCTGCATCGATACACTGTAACAGATTCTCAGCCTCAAAAAAAAATGGAAGCTTGGAGTATTAAAACAGGATTATAGCAGAATAATACAGGATTGTAACTCGGGTCAGTGCGGGGTAAGTAATGTATGTACAGTGACTGCACCAGCAAAAATAGTGAGGAGCTCTGGAGGATAATACGGGAAAGTAATCAGGATCAGTACAGGATAAGTAATGTATGTACAGTGACTGCCCAGCAGAATAGTGAGCTCAGCTCTGGGGGGAAAAATACAGGATGTAACTCGGGATCGGGTACAGGATAAGTAATGTATGTACACAGTGACTGCACCAGCAAGAATAGTGAGTGCAGTTCTGGAGGAAATACAGGATGGAATCAGGATCTGTAAAGGATAAGTAATGTATGTACACAGTGACTGCACCAGCAGAATATTTGAGCGCAGCTTTTGGAGGTATAATACAGGATGTAACTCAGGTTTCAGTACAGGATAAAGTAATGTATTGTACAGTGACTGCACCAGCAGAATACGTGAGTGCAGCTCTGGAGTATAATACGGGAAAGTAACTCAGGATCAGTACAGGATAAGTAATGTAGTACTGTGACTGCACCAGCAGAATAGTGAGCGCAGCTCTGGAGGATAATACAGGATGTAACTCAGGATCAGTGCAGGATAAGTAATGTATGTACAGTGACTGCACCAGCAGAATAGTGAGTGCAGCTCTGGAGGATAATACAGGATGTAACTCAGGGTCAGTACAGGATAAGTAATGTATGTACAGTGACTGCACCAGCAGAATAGTGAGTGCAGCTCTGGAGGATAATACAGGATGTAATGCAGGATAGTACAGGATAAGTAATGTATGTACAGTGACTGCACCAGCAGAATAGTGAGCACAGCTCTGGAGTATAATACAGGATGTAACTCAGGATATGTACAGGATAAGTAATGTATGTACAGTGACTGCAGCAGCAGAATAGTGAGTGCAGCTCCGGAGGATAATGCAGCAGTAGCACCATACACTGTATGTTTCCGTCATTCCTCAGCCAATCAGATTGCACGGATGGATGGAGAGTGGGTGGTTGTTTGGTTTTCATCCATATTTCTGTACGAGGTTCATGGTGGACTCTTCTGCGGTCACTGGGTGCACATAGTTTTCGCTGTGGGCCCGTTGTCAGCAGGAGGGTTACAGTCTTCACACATTGGGCATTGATCACAGAACTCTGATGAGCGAGTCTCTTGTGCTGCGGCTCGGTGTCCCCGGTGGCCTCCTGTGTGGTCAGATACCCCGGTGCACGTCACGGTCTGACCTCACAGGGGCGCTCTGCTGTAGACCTCTCAGGTTCAATCCTCCTAGGCTGGTGAGTCTATGGGTTATACTCCACTCACATCCAAAGCCGCACCTGTTAAATCTTCTACTAGAACCATCTCCCATCACCTGTGAGTTAATTGGAGGAGAAGTGTAGTAGTTGTTCATGGCAGCCAATCAGATTCCAGCTTTCATTTTCCCTTGGAGGGTGATTGCCTCGTCCTGATTGGCTGTCAGGGGTAAGTGCGCCACTTTTCTAGCAGTGTTGAGACGTCTCTCCTGTTGTCTGGACCAGGATATGAACTTTCTAAGGGCCCCAGAGACACAGAGCGGACCCAGAGAAAAGCAGCAGCCTGTATGGGCGTTACTCTGCTGTGCTGCGTTGTGGGAGATGTGGTGTTCAGACCAGAAAATTCATATAAGACTTAAAAACAGCAGCTGCATATTCCACTGTGCATTGCAGCAGCGAGCCCAGGATCGCTTGGTGCAGCTTTAGCTGTGACTGGATTAGAAGATGTGGTCGGGCGGTACTCAGCAGCTTATGTAGATTGGACCTGTTGATAGGGTCTCATTAGAGAAGTTTTGCTCTGCATTTGTGTGGGTGACACTGAGCAGTATCACAAGTCGGCAGAAAAGGGGTTAACGACGCTTCGGCTCAGTGTATATATGATTATAATGTTATAATGACTGGGGGCGTGGTCAGATCCAAGGCTCTTGAAGGGGAGGTCCATTGCAGTGACCAGTGCGGCTGTCAGTCAGGTCCTGTGAGTGGAGCGCCACCTATAGGCAGCAGATACCGCCTCCAGCACAGTCTCATCATGGTCTCCAGATTTCATATGGTCTCTGGCTTCACGTCCCTGATCATCCCCTGGTGTGTATGGGGCTCATGGCGGGTCCCAGGATTTAAAGGGCCAGCACCCGGTCCTGGGTACAGAAAGTGAAGTCATTGTACATTACAAGTTCTGCAACTTTCTAATCCACTTTCTCACCGGTTTTTGAGATCTCTGCTTGCTGACAGTGAACTGAAACTTTTGTTGTCCCTCTACAGATGATCTCCTGCCCCGATTTAGTGCCTACACTTGCAGTTTGTTACAATGTATCAGTCTGTGCAGTCCTCTGTAATCCAGGTTGATACAATGTATCAGTCTGTGCAGTCCTCTGTAATCCAGGTTGATACAATGTATCAGTCTGTGCAGTCCTCTGTAATCCAGGTTGATACAATGTATCAGTCTGTGCAGTCCCCTGTAATCCAGGTTGATACAATGTATCAGTCTGTGCAGTCCTCTGTATCAACCTGGATTATAGAGGACTGCACAGACTGATACATTGTATCAACCTGGATTATAATGTATCAGTCTGTGCAGTCCTCGGTATTCCTGGACGATACAATGTATCAGTCTGTGCAGTCCTGTATTCCTGGTTGACACAATGTATCGGTCTGTGCAGTCCTGTTTTCAAGGTTGATACAATGTATCGGTCTGTGCAGTCCCTCTATAGTCCAGGTTGATACATTGTATCGGTCTGTGCAGTCCTAAATAATCCAGGTTGATACAATGTATCGGTCTGTGCAGTCCTCTGTATTCCTGGATGATACAATGTATCGGTCTGTGCAGTCCTCTGTATTCCTGGGTGATACAATGTATCGGTCTGTGCAGTCCTCTGTATTCCTGGATGATACAATGTATCGGTCTGTGCAGTCCTCTGTATTCCTGGATGATACAATGTTTCGGTCTATTCCGTCCCTCTATAATCCAGGTTGATACATTGTTTCGGTCTATTCAGTCCCTCTATAATCCAGCTTGATACATTGTCTCGGTCTATTCAGTCCCTCTATAATCCAGCTTGATACATTGTTTCGGTCTATTCAGTCCCTCTATAATCCAGCTTGATACATTGTCTCGGTGTAGATGATTTGGCAGAACAGGAGTCACATTGTGGCTTCTGCTTCAGGCCCCGTTCACATTTGATGTGAGGAATTGCGCAGCCACAATGGCGGACAGCGCCGCAGACCCCGTTATCAGTCAGGAGGGTCCGTCGGCGCCCGGCGTGTGGCGGATCCGCCGCTCCATCCAGTTTGTACTTCTGCTCCTTTGTCAGAACACAAAGAGGGAATAAACTGCCCTCTGTGTACTCGGCCATATGTGGCTCACAGAGGACGGGCTGCACTCGCGGAGCGCCGATCTGCGGCTTCATGGCTGCTCTGAAGCTGGACAATGCCAAAGGTCGAAAACCAGTAACATCCTGATACATTGTAACAAAGGCAAAAGAAGAGAATGTTTCCAGTCACTGACAGCAAGCAGAGGTCTTAAAAATTGTGGGGTATCAAGACACAAAGGCTTTGTATTCTAAAATAATGAAGCTTTATTGGCAGAAGCTGGGACGACAGCCTTAAAGGAGCTGTCCAGGGTTAGAGAAACTTGGCTCCTTCCATCCAGAAACAGCGCCACCTCTGTGACAGGACGCACCTGGTATCACCGCTCTGCTCCACTGCAGTAAATGGGGCTTGGCTGCAATACCAGACACATCCTGTGACAGAGGTGGCGCTGTTTCTGGATGGAAGTAGCCATGTCTCTCTAATCCTGTACAGGCCATGGTGATAACTGCGCAGTGTAAGGCTGCACTCGCCGGAGCGTAATATCTGTATTATGGTCACATGTCCCGACATGGGGCTGTTATATGGTGCATTGAGCCCAATGGATACGGCGCAGTGTACAATGTCATGGACGTCCCCTTTAAGAGCCACATCTCTTTCTGCACATGTGGGTGTCTAAACCATTCTGCATTGGTTATTATGTACGGTTATAATTGTCCAGCTGATATTATAATGATGTCTTACAGATCTACTGCTATGGAGTGGGAATGTAATATGTAATGAGAATGATTTATATTGATGAAGCTATAGCCCCGCAGTGTGTCCTGTGCTGAGGTCACAGCCTTCCACCTGCGCCCCCACGACAACACTCCCTGCCGCTCAACCTTGCCACAATCGCCTTACAGCAACCAATCAGATCTCTTCTTTCAGGTCTTACATGTGCCGCAGAGTAAAGGCTGGATTCTGTTTGGTTGCTGTAAACCTTGTTCACCCTATGGCAGCACTGAACGGCATTCACAGACAGGAAGTGTTGTCGTGACGCAAGGAGTGAAGCTGTTATCAGGGAGAACGGCACAGGAAAAAGGGACTTGTAGCCTCTTCTCAGATTTGTAGAATGACAAAAAAAGGGATTTAATACTGATGTGGGGACAGGATGGTTTACTGAGAACGCGGAATAGAGCGCGGCGACAGCGACACCTTCAAAAGGATCAGACGACCCCGGGGGAAAGTCTCCTGAAGATTTATAGCGTATACTCACACAGCTAATCTCCACAGACAGCAGCGACCCGATGTGCCTTCATTACATCACTTATCACTTACTGTCCTCCAGAGCTGCGCTCACTATTCTGCTGGAGCAGTCACTGTACATAAATTACTTAGCTGACTACACCAGCAGAATAGTGAGTGCAGCTCTGGAGAATAATACTTGCAGAATAGTGAGTGCAGCTCTGGAGGATAATACAGGATGTAACTCAGGATCAGTACAGGATAAGTAATGTATGTTACAGTGACTGCACCAGCAGAATAGTGACGCACTCTGAGTATAATACAGGATGTAACTCAGGATCTGACAGATAAGTAATTTATGTACAGTGACTGCTCCAGCAGAATAGTGAGCGCAGCTCTGGAGGTATAATACAGGATGTAACTCAGGATCAGTACAGATAAGTAAGTGTATGTACAGTGACTGCACCAGCAGAATATTGAGTGCAGCTCTGGAGGATAATACAGGATGTAACTCAGGATCAGTACAGGATAAGTAATGTATGTACGTGACTGCACCGCAGAATAGTTAGTGCAGCTCTGGAGGATAAACAGGATGTAACCAGGATCAGTGCAGGATAAGTAATGTATGTACAAGTGACTGCACAGCAAAATAGTGAGCGCAGCTCTGGAGGATAATACAGTGTGTAACTCAGATCATTACAGGATAAGTAATTGGATGTAACAGTGACTGCACCAGCGAATAGTGAGCGCAGCTCTGGAGGATAATCAGGATGTAACTAGGATCAGTACGGATGAAGTAATGTATGTACAGTGACTGCAGCCACTAGAATAGTGAGTGCTGCTCTGGAGGATAATACAGGCTGTAATCAGGATCAGTACAGGATGTGTGATAAGTAATGATATGTACAGTGACTGTGCACCAGCAGAATAGTGAGTGGCAGCTCTGGAGGATAAATACAGGATGTAACGTCAGGATCAGTACGGATAAGTAATGTATGTACAGTGACTGCACCAGCAGAATAGATGAGCGCAGCTCTGGAGTATAATAAAGGATGTAACTCAGGATCAGTACATAGTAAGTAATGTATGTACATGACTTGACCAGCAGAATAGTGAGCGCACTCTGGAGGAAATACATGGAGTAACTCAGGATCAGTACAGGATAAGTAATGTATGTACAGTGACTTGCTACCACAGAATAGTGAGCGCAGCTCTGGAGTATAATACAGGATGTAACTCAGGATCAGTACAGGATAAGTAATATATATACAGTGACTGCACCAGCAGAATAGTGAGTGCAGCTCTGGAGTACAGTTTGTAGTAACGTGATGCGGGTGTGCAGGGTCTCTGCTGTTGGGGTAGGTTGCTGTGATTTGGGGTACACGCTGTTGGGGGAGGGTCACGGTCCTTGTAAAGGGAGTGCAGAGGGAATTTGCCGCTTCTCCTGTGGTTCAGCGCAGACCTGATGTTGTGGGATTAGTCGGCGACTGACGAGGTTTCAAGTTAACAAAATAGTGTTTGTATTGTTAAAATAATCTGTTTCCTCCCAAACCTGGACAATGTTAAATTCTAAGCGCATAATCCGCCATCGCCATTAGCTCCACCTATGCTACAAATCATCAATTATATCTTCTTTTTCAAAGCTTCCTCCCAGTAGCTTAGTCAACATTTTTAGAAAGAAATATGATTTCTTAATCCATGTGCCTGTTGAATCCTCATTATGTCAGATGATACTGATGGACGCCATGAAACAGTATCATAAAATACATACAGACATTATTTTGGTGCAATAAACATGTGTTTTTTAAGAGCCGCTAAAAAAAAAAAAACAACAAAAAAAAAAAAAAAAAAAACCCCTCTTAACAAACTCACATGTTTATTACTGGCTGAAAACATGTTTCTGGAAGTGCCACACCTATATTTTACAGGGTCGGATGATTCGAGAGCTGGAAAAAAAAAAAAACTTAAAAAAATTAAAAGTTCAGATCAAAAATGAAAAAAATAAATAAATCGGAGCGGGCGAGAGACGCCGAGTCAGGGACGCGATTGGCCGTTACCCATCAGGTGTTGGATTTTTCTTTACAAGGCATGGGTGCCTGCAAAGCATGGGTGTGACACTGAAACATGCATCCTTATAGTTTTGCTCCTTATGAACCAGATAACACATTAGATGCAATGAGAACGATGACCATAATAAAAAAAAAAAAATGCAAAAAATATTTTTTAAAAAAAATCAAAGAGCGAAATCCAATTTTCTGCAATTTCTTGTCCTTCTGTGGAGCGTGAGCGTGCAGCGATGTAGTCTAGAGGCGGCAGATTGGTAGGCATTGCATCTAATGTGGCGCGTATCTGGCGTTTTATTCTTTGTTTTACAGTGTCAGTTCAATGTAATGTGCTGTGTTGTTTTTGTGTCTTTGTTGTGTCTTTTTTTTCTTTGTCCCCTCAACAGCATTTTGTCCCGGTCAGGCAAGAAGGAAAACCAAGATGCCTCCAATTTGACAGTGCCCATGACCATGTGTCTTTTTCCTGTGCCATTCCCACTCACTCCATCTCTAAGACCACAGGTCAGTTCCATCAACCCTACTGTTACTCGCTCCCTCCTTTACAGCGTCCTGCGAGATTCTCCATCAGAACGAGGCCAACAAAGCCGCGACGCTCAGTTATCAGAGTACCCTTCATTGGACTATCAGGGGCTCTATGTGACTCTGGTGACCCTCCTGGATCTAGTCCCGTTGCTTCAGCACGGCCAGCACGGTAAGAGATCGTTTCGGGGGCTTTCTGACTTTTGCTTTTCTTTAGATGGGGGTTTGGGTTGTGTAGTCTGGGGGTCATTTGCTGTTACTGTGCTCAAGGTATTTGGGGGCTTCTTTTTGGGCACCACACCGAGAAAATAAGAGAGGGGAGGGGTCCGACAGCCGAGCACCATGTATAGAGAGGTATAAGTGGTGGGGCTGAAGCCTGAGGGGGAGAGCAGTGACCTCAGTGGTGAGGAGCAGCAGGTAAGTACAGGATTAGGGGCTTTATTAGTGGTTCACTTTCTCTGAAATTCATCTGAGTGTTTTTCGAGTGACTGGAAACTGTCCTGAAAATCCGCAGGGGTGGCGGCTGCAGCTCGGGGTGGCTCCTGGGGCAACTGTGCATTGGTGGCTCCTGTTGTGGCGGCTGCGTGGGGTGGCTCCTGTTGTGGCGGCTGCGTGGGGTGGCTCCTGTTGTGGCGGCTGCTCGGGGTGGCTCCTGTTATGGCGGCTGCGTGGGGTGGCTCCTGTTATGGCGGCTGCTCGGGGTGGCTCCTGTTGTGGCGGCTGCGTGGGGTGGCTCCTGTTGTGGCGGCTGCTCGGGGTGGCTCCTGTTATGGCGGCTGCTCGGGGTGGCTCCGGTTATGGCGGCTGCTCGGGGAGGCTCCTGTTGTGGCGGCTGCTCGGGGTGGCTCCTGTTTTGGGGGCTGCTCGGGGTGGCTCCTGGGGCATCTGTGCCTTGGTGGCTCCTGTTGTGGCGGCTGCGTGGGGTGGCTCCTGTTATGGCGGCTGCTCGGGGTGGCTCCTGTTGTGGCGGCTGCGTGGGGTGGCTCCTGTTATGGCGGCTGCGCGGGGTGGCTCCTGTTGTGGCGGCTGCGTGGGGTGTCTCCTGTTGTGGAGGCTGCTCGGGGTGGATCCTGTTGTGGCGGCTGCGTGGGGTGGCTCCTGTTATGGCGGCTGCTCGGGGTGGCTCCTGTTTTGGCGGCTGCTCGGGGTGGCTCCTGTTATGGCGGCTGCTCGGGGTGGCTCCTGTTGTGGCGGCTGCTGGGGGTGGCTCCTGTTATGGCGGCTGCTCGGGGTGGCTCCTATTGTGGCGGCTGCGTGGGGTGGCTCCTGTTATGGCGGCTGCTCGGGGTGGCTCCTGTTGTGGCGGCTGCGTGGGGTGGCTGCGGTTATGGCGGCTGCTCGGGGTGGCTCCTGTTGTGGCGGCTGCTCGGGGTGGCTCCTGGGGCAACTGTGCATTGGTGGCTCTTGTTGTTGAGGCTGCTCTGGGTGGCTCCTGTGGCAGCAGAGGCTGCGTGGGGTGTCTCCTGGGGCGGCTGAATGGGTGGCTCCTGTTGGTGGCAGTGGCACGGGGTGTCTCCTGGGGCGGCTGAATGGGTGGCCCCTGTGGCGGCTGCTGCTCGGGGTGGCTCCTGTGGCGGCAGTGGCTGCGCGGGGTGTCTCATTGGATAAGCCATGAATGTGCAATAGGTGCAGGTCCCAACTCTGTCTGCCGAATGGACCTCCAAAGTCTCCCCTAAGAACGGAGGTGCGGGGAGGACTCTCCCATTCATTTTGGCGGGCTCGCTCAGCTGTACTCAGAACTCCCATTGAAATGAATGTGAGCGTTTCCACCACCTTCCTGATCTTAGTGGAGACTTACAGAGGCCAATTCAATAGCCCGGCGCGGGGCCCACCTCTGGGATCTCAATGGAGACTTAAAGGGGCCCTTTCTAGAGTCCAGTGTGTGGCCACCTCTGGGATCTCAATGGAGACTTAAAGGGGCCCTTTTTTTTTGGGCCCGGGCGGGGGCCCCCCCTGGGATCTGAATCAGGGGCCCTTTTTAGAGTCCGGTGCGGGGCCCCCCTCTGGGATCTGACATACAGGGGCCCATTCTAGAGTCCGGTGCGGGGCCCCCCTCAGGGATCTGACATACAGGGGCCCATTCTAGAGTCCGGCGCGGGGCCCCCCTCAGGGGGTTGAAAAAGGGGCCATTCTGAGTCCGGCGCGGGGCCCCCCTCTGGGATCTGACGTACAGGGGCCCATTCTAGAGTCCGGCGCGGGGCCCACCTCTGGGATCACTCTGTGGCACATTCCTGGCTTATGCTATGGGGGTGTGAGATGGGGAGAGCCCCTTTAAGCTGACAACAATTATAAAACCAAAAAGTCTGTGTCCCAGTAATAAGTTGCCGCCACAGTTTAGGGGCAGCCCGTGTGATGCCGCTGCAGTGATCCGGGGTTCCTTCGGGGGGCGTCGCACTATGCTCCCAGTGTTGGCGGTGCTGTTGTGAGAGGTTGGTTGTCCACTGATTGGTCCGGACGGGAGCGGTGGCTGTGTCGCTCCCTGATGGCTCGGGGACCACATTGTCCTGCTTGTAAGTCCCCACACCCTATGGCAGGAGCCCCCAGCCAGAAACCGTGCAGGAGGGACCTGACCGTCCTTCTAGTGTTCAGCAACGTCCGCCATATCCTGTCACAGGTCACTCCCACAGCTGCACGTGTCATAGACTCTGATCACCTCCAGAGCTGTATCAAGAGTTCTGCTCTATCTAGTGGTGGAAAAAAAAACAGGGATGTTTCCCAAAGCGTTGGGTGGTGGTAAATGCGCTCTGGAGGGGACTGGAGTATAGAGCGGGTCAGGATGTCATACAACATCTAGAAGGTTCTTTCCCTTTCTCTGAGGGTGGCTCTGCCCCTCTGTTATTCCGCCTGTCGCACTGTATGATGTGGCTCTGCCCCTCTGTTTTCCCGCCTGCGCCTGTAGGTGGCTCTGTTCCGCCTGTGCACTGTTGGATTGGCTCTCCCCCTCTTTTGTTCCGCCTGTGCAGTTGTGTGGCTCTGTCCCTCTGTTGTTCCGCCGTGCACTGTTGATGGGGCCTGCCCTCGTTGTTCGCCGTCGCATGTATGTGTGGCGCTGCCCCTCTGTTGTTCCCGCCCCTGTAGGTTTGTGGCTTGTCCCTCTGTTGGTTGGCTTGCCCCTCTGTTGTTGCCTGTGCTTGTATGATGGGTCTGCCCCTTTGGTTCCGCCTGTCGCATGTATGATTGGCCGTTCCCTCTTTGTTCTCCCTGTGCACTGTATGATGTGGCGCTGCCCCTCTGTTGTTCCGCCTGTCGCACTGTATGATGTGGCTCTGTCCCTCTGTTGTTCCGCCTGTCGCACTGTAGGATGTGGCTCTGTCCCTCTGTTGGATGTGGCTCTGCCCCTCTGTTGTTCCGCCTGTCGCATTGTATGATGTGGCTCTGTCCCTCTGTTGTTCCGCCTGTCGCACTGTATGATGTGGCGCTGTCCCTTTTGGATGGGCTCGCCCCTCTGTTTTTTCCCCTTTGTCGCATTGTATGATGTGGCTCTGTCCCTCTGTTGTTCCGCCTGTCGCACTGTATGATGTGGCGTTTCCTCGTTGTTCTGCTGTGCATGTATGAGTGGCGCTCCCCCTCTTTTGTTCCCCTGCGCACTGTGGATGTGGCGCTGCCCCTCTGTTGTTCCGCCTGTCGCACTGTATGAGGTGGCTCTGCCCCTCTGTTGTTTCCCCTTCCCCCTGTATGATGTGGCGCGTCCCTCTGTTGTTTCTGCCGTGACTGTAGGATGTGGCTCTGTCCCCTTTGTTTCTGATGCCCACTGTAGGATGTGGCTCTGCCCCTCTGTTTGTTCCCCCTGCGCATTTTGGATGGGGCTCTGTCCCTTGTTGTTCTGCATGTCGACTGTAGGTGGGCTCTGCCCCCTGTTCCCGCCTGTCGCATGTGGATGTGGGCGCCCTCTGTTTTCCCCCTGTCGCACTTTTATGTGGCGCTGTCCCTCTGTTGGTCTGCCTGTCGCACTGTATGATGTGGCGCTGTCCCTCTGTTGTTCGGCCTGTCGCACTGTATGATGTGGCGCTGCCCCTCTGTTGTTCCGCCTGTCGCACTGTAGGATGTGGCTCTGTCCCTCTGTTGGATGTGGCTCTGCCCCTCTGTTGTTCCGCCTGTCGCACTGTAGGATGTGGCTCTGTCCCTCTGTTGGATGTGGCTCTGTCCCTCTGTTGGATGTGGCTCTGCCCCTCTGTTGTTCCGCCTGTCGCACTGTAGGACGTGGCTCTGTCCCTCTGTTGTTCCGCCTGTCGCACTGTATGATGTGGCTCTGTTCCGCCTGTCGCACTGTAGGATGTGGCTCTGCCCCTCTGTTGTTCCGCCTGTCGCACTGTAGGACGTGGCTCTGCCCCCTGTTGTTCCCCTGTTGCATGTATGTGGGGGCGTGTCCCTCTGTTGTTCCCCCTGTCGCACGTATGATGTGGCTTGTCCCTTTTTTTTTTCCGCCTGCCCCCCCTGTTGATGGGTCTCCCCCTTGTTGTTCCGCCGTCGCACTGTGGGACGGGGCTCGTTCTTTGTTCCGACTGTCGCACTGTATGATGTGGCTTGCCCTCTGTTTTTCCCGCCTGTGCACTGTATGAAGTGGCTCTGTCCCTCTGTTGTTCCGCCTGTCGCACTGTATGATGTGGCTCTGTCCCTCTGTTGTTCCGCCTGTCGCACTGTATGATGTGGCTCTGTCCCTCTGTTGTTCCGCCTGTCGCACTGTATGATGTGGCTCTGTCCCTCTGTTGTTCCGCCTGTCGCACTGTAGGAAGTGGCTCTGTCCCTCTGTTGTTCCGCCTGTCGCACTGTATGATGTGGCTCTGTCCCTCTGTTGTTCCGCCTGTCGCACTGTAGGATGTGGCTCTGCCCCTCTGTTCCGCCTGTCGCACTGTAGGAAGTGGCTCTGTCCCTCTGTTGTTCCGCCTGTCGCACTGCAGGATGCTCGTGCTGCCTCTCTCTAACCTCGCGTCCTTCCGTTACAGATCTGGGCCAGTCTATATTTTACACCACAGCTTGTCTGCTGCCCTTCCTGAGCGATGATATCTTGAGCACTCTGCCCTACACCATGATCTCCACTCTGGCCACGGTCCCTCCGTTCCTCCACAAGGACATCACCGAGTATCTCAGTACGTCCTTCTTGCCAATGGCGATATGTAAGTACATAGCTTCCTTCAGTCTGACAAAACCCGGGCCTGGCACCTCAGGGGCCCATGTATCAGCAGCACAACAAACACAGGGAAGGGCGCGTCATAAATGCCACTTAAAGAGAAAAGGCGGCGCTCTCCTAGTGCAGTAAAACAAATAAGATAGTGCTCCGTGCAAATACAAGTTCACTAACCTGTGCTGTAGTAGGAGGCACAACACTCGTATACGTTTGGTGTGGAGCCTATTCAGCAGCCGGCAGCAAACTCCAAACCAACAGCAGAGGACTCGGGAGAAGGGTAGCTGACTAAAGCAAAACAAGGCCCCGGCGCTGGCTCCATAGCACGGGGTTAAATTAGCTCAAAAGTGCGTTTTTGGTGCGTTTTTTATGCGTTTTTTTGTGCATAAAGGCATAGCAATTAATGCTGTACATTGCTGCACATAAAACGCACACTGTGAAAGCACCCTTAAACCAAGGAAGAAGCAGGAATATAGTTATCTGATTTGTTGTGATAGCATTCAGCAGCCGGCAGCAACTCCAAACCAACAGTAGAGGACTCAGGGGAAGGGTAGCTGAGTAAAGCAAAACAAGGCTGGCGGCTCCACAGCAGGGGTTAAATGAGCTCATAAGTGGGGGTTTTTTTTAAAACACAGAGAAAGCAGGAATAAGTTCTCCTATTTATGTGCATTAAAATCGACTTGAGAGCATTTTCAGGACTCTATGCATTTCAACCCAGCAACCAGAAGCTTCATCAGGAATAAAAGCGGGAAAAAGATTGTGGTAAATTAAAATACAAATAGGTAAAATATTCCTAACGAGCAGCATACATGGAGCTAATAACAGGTGAGACCTGCAGAGCTACAAGATGAAGGTGAAGATGCAGGAGTTCACAGCGACCTCAATCGTGATCTCCAAAACCTGAACACAAAACACATTGGAAAAGTTCTATAAAAACAACGAAGGTAGAAATCGAAACAATTCATATAAAATGTGATCGACTGAATAAATGGGACCAACCGTATCCGCTGCAAGAATCCGCTCTAGTGAATCAACTCCACAACATCAGCGGGATTCTTTGCAGCGGAGACGGTTGGTCCCATTTATTCAGTCGATCACATTTTATATGAATTGTTTCGATTTCTACATTCGTTGTTTTTATAGAACTTTTCCAATGTTTCTTGTGTAAGATTTTTAGGATGAACCATTGAGGTCCTGTGACCCTGCTCTTCACCTTGTCACTTTGTATCTCTGCCGGTCTCGCCTGTTCTTGCTCCAGTGATCGCTGCTCGTTAGGACTGTTTTAGCCATTTGTATTTAAACCCAAACTTTTTCTCCCTGCTTTAGTTCCTGATGAAGCTCTGGTGCTGGCGTGAAACGCATAGAGTCCTGAAGTGCGTTAAGTGCTTTTAATGCACAATAAATAGGAGAACTTTATTCCTGCTTGTTCCTTGTTTTTACACTTATGATCTCATTTAACCCCCTGCTGTGGAGCTGGCGCCGTGACTTTGTTTTACTCTTCTACCTTCCCCAAGTCCTCTGCTGTTGGTTTGGAGTTCGCTGCCGGCTGCTGAACAGGCTTCACATTGAACCAAACGTATACGATTGTTCTGCTTCCTACTACAGCACAACCATCTAAAGCCCCGGTTTAGGTCAAATAGGAACCAAAATTATTTCTATTCCCCAAATGCAGAATAATGAGAGGGAGAATTTTTAAGGCATTTTTATTACTTTCTGCAAAGTCAGAAGTTTCCATACACTGGGATGACTCCGCCTTAACACAATTTGGGACCGCCTATATGATGAGGTCAGGTCTCTGGAAGCTTCTGATTGTTTATTGGAAACATCTGAGTTAATTAGAGACACGGCTGTGGATGTATTTTACATCACACCAGAAACACACTGCTTCTGTGTGTAACATCATGGGAAAGTCTATAGAAATCGGCCAAGATATCAGGAGGAGCAGACATATCTCACTTTCCTGCTGTAAAGGGAATGAGCTGCTCTGTATGTAGTAGACTGTACAAAAAGTAGGTAATGACAGAGTGATTGCTCTGCTGTTCTCTTAACAGGGATAGATAAGATTAGACTAGAGCACTTGGTCATTAGGCAATGGCCAGCAGTACATGAAAGGATACTGGTGTGATCTTCCTCTGCACTGGGGAGGGGGTTTTACACTTATCAGGTTATCGCTGATAATACTTACACTTCTGAGGCCTGAAGGAAGAACCATCAAACGATTCTCTGACTGCTGCTCACAGAGGAGAACTCGCAGAGTCCTGTCCACTGGGGAACGTTAAAAAACTATGTAAAAAACAAACAATCGGCCAAGTAAAAAAAAAAAAAATCCACGAGTCGCTTGTCAATATATGAAAATAAAAATGTCGATGGTCGTGTCCCTTTAAGAGCCCCTAGTTGTGGTCGGCAAGATTATGGGGAGATGGTAAAGACTCCTGAAGGTCTTAAAGTGAGAACTGTCACCCTAAAAAGCGTCCTCATCATGATGCCCTAATTCAGATTTGGGAAGCCGTCAGCAAGGAGGCTCCGATCCCCTGACCGGCCGAGGGCTATGCTGGTTTATATAATGCCGGCCAGGCGAGGGTTCGGCTTATTATTTGGGGCAGGTGACTCCGCACTTCACTCCCCCCCCGGCTGGCGGCTCCAGTGCTTTTTATGACCGTAGCTGCATAGGACGGTGTAAGCGATCGCCATGCTGACTGTCGTCTCTCCGATGCAGTGGGCTCTAGCAGGAGAGAGGGCGGCGTCCCGGCTCACGTCAACCTGTCCGCGTCCTCGATGCTAATGATCGCAATGCAGTACACGACCAACCCAGGTAAGGGTCCTACGGACGACTCGCAGGTGGGTTCAGGAACCTTCAGGCAACTTCATCAGATGGTGCCGAAAGTAATCGGAGGGTGGTCCGGCCTCGCTGCCTGTAACCCCACGCCATGGTGCTCACTGGGGTCACAAACTGTACAGCATGGAGGGGCAGGACATTGTTACTCATGCACTGTACTGCACTAGTATAGCAACATTATATGGCAGCATTATGTGTGCACTCTATGGCACCAATAGGGCCGCACTCTGTGGGCATAACAGTCGTGTGCATTATGCACCCCTTTTAAAATACACATATATTTATATATATATATATATATATATATATATATATATATATATATATATATATATGATACTAGGTGGCAATATTATTTGGGCACTGTATGGCACTTATATGGCAGTACTATATAATAATAATATATATATATATGTATTGTGTGGGCAGCATATATGAAAGAGAAAAAAGAGAAAAGGTGGCACTCTCCTAGTGCAGTAAAGCAAGCAAGATAGTGCTGCGTGACAGTGAACGTTCACTAACCTCTGGTGCTTGTGCTATAGTAGGAGACACAACATTCGTGTATGTTTAGTTCAATGTGGAGCCTGTTCAGCAGCCGGCAGCAAACGCCAAATTAACAGCAGAAGGCTTGGGGGAAGGCAGATGAGTAAATGAAAAACAAGGCCCCGACGCTGGAACAAAAGGTTTTGTTCCTGGTGAAGCGCTGGTACTAGCATGAAACGCGTAGAGATCTGTAATGCTTTTAATGCACAATAAATAGGAGAACTAATTCAACTCCCTGCTGTGTCAGCGCTGTGGCTTTGTTTTGCTTTACTCAGCTACGTGGGCATTGTATGGCACGAACATGTCAATACTATGTGGGCACTGTATGGCACTAAAATATTTCTCTATATGGCAGTATTATGTGGACATTGTATGGCACTTACTTGTAAGCATTATATGAAAATATTATGTGGGCACTAATATGGCAGCACTATGTGGCGGTATTATGTGGGCAGTGTATGGCACCTATAAGTCCTCACTATATGGTTGTACTATGTGGGCACTGTATGGCACCTATATGGCAGTATGATGTGGGCAGTGTATGGCACCTATATGGCAGTATGATGTGGGCAGTGTATGGCACCTATATGGCAGAATGATGTGGGCAGTGTATGGCACCTATATGGCAGAATTATGTGGGCACTGTATGTCAGAAATATGTGGGCAGTGTATGGCACCTATATGGCAGTATTCTGTGGGCACTGTATGGCAGTATGATGTGGGCAGTGTATGGCACCTGTATGGCAGTATTCTGTGGACACTGTATGTCACCTATATGGCAGTATTATGAGGGCACTGTATGGCACCTATATGGCAGTATGTGTGGGCAGTGTATGGCACCTATATGGCAGTATTATGAGGGCAGTGTATGGCACCTATATGGCAGTATGATGTGGGCAGTGTATGGCACCTATATGGCAGTATTATGAGGGCACTGTATGGCACCTATAAGTCCTCGCTACATGGCGGTATTATGTGGGCACTGTATGGGGACATTATTACGGGTAGTATTACTTCTATTTCCAACAAACGTGCTACCACCCTACAGCGACCGGTTGGGGCAGTATTTGTAACTCCCTCTCACCCCCCCCCCCACCCGCTGGTGAAATCTGTTGTAATGGAAAGTGCCGGAAAAAGTAAACCTTGGTAAACCTCGGTTTGTGAAGCATTTCATGTGAATGAAGCCCAATCATTGTCAAATAAAAAATATTACATTGTTCCAATGGACTTTGTGCTTGAATCCGTCCTCAGCTGTCGGTGTCACATAAACCCATGACCTCCCCTCACTGTTCCGCTATCAGTCTTACTAACCAGTCTTATCTTCTGCCCGCTCTGCCATAGTGTACCACTGCCAGCTGCTGGAGTGTCTCATGAAGTATAAGCAGGAGGTGTGGAAGGTAAGACACGGCCGCCAGGTGTGGACTGCGGGGGTCTCTGAGACACAGCGGGGTCTGACATGTGCTCCCCTGTGGCCGCCAGTGGCTGCGGTATGATGACGGCTGTTACCACTGGGGTCCATTCACTGACTGTCAGCACAGTTACAGCAGCCCCCCACTCCCCGAGGTGTCAGCCTACATCCCTGACTACTTATATAGTCCATTATTTTCTCCATAGGATTTGCTCTATGTAATCGCCTATGGACCCTCCCAAGTGAAGCCTCCAGCTGTGCAAATGCTTTTCCACTACTGGCCCAATTTAAAACCTCCTGGGGCAATAAGTGAATATCGTGGACTGCAGTATACAGGTAAGAGCAGGGATACCCTGACATCTGCCCGGATAGCGGGTGACAGCTCCTACAGCACGCCATTACTGCTGCCACCCATCATGTAAGAGGAGCTACGCAACCATGTATCTCCATACATTACATATCCACTTACATCCTGTATTATCCTCCAGAGCTGCGCTTACTATTCTGCTGGTGCAGTCACTGTACATACATTACTTATCCTGTACTGATCCTGAGTTACATCCTGTATTATCCTCCAGAGCTGCACTCACTATTCTGCTGGTGCAGTCACTGTACATACATTACTTATCCTGTACTGATCCTGAGTTACATCCTGTATTATCCTCCAGAGCTGCACTCACTATTCTGCTGGTGCAGTCACTGTACATACATTACTTATCCTGTACTGATCCTGAGTTACATCCTGTATTATCCTCAGAGCTGCACTCACTATTCTGCTGGTGCAGTCACTGTACATACATTACTTATCCTGTACTGATCCTGAGTTACATCCTGTATTATCCTCCAGAGCTGCACTCACTATTCTGCTGGTGCAGTCACTGAACATACATTACTTATCCTGTACTGATCCTGAGTTACATCCTGTATTATCCTCCAGAGCTGCACTCACTAATCTGCTGGTGCAGTCACTGTACATACATTACTTATCCTGTACTGATCCTGAGTTACATCCTGTATTATCCTCCAGAGCTGCACTCACTATTCTGCTGGTGCAGTCACTGTACATACATTACTTATCCTGTACTGATCCTGAGTTACATCCTGTATTATCCTCCAGAGCTGCACTCACTATTCTGCTGGTGCAGTAACTATGTACATACATTACTTATCCTGTACTGATCCTGAGTTACATCCTGTATTATCCTCCAGAGCTGCACTCACTATTCTGCTGGTGCAGTCACTGAACATACATTACTTATCCTGTACTGATCCTGAAGTACATCCTTCATTGTCCTCCAGAGCTGCACTCACTATTTTGCTGGTGCAGTCACTGTGTACATACATTACTTATCCTGTACTGATCATGAGTTACATCCTGTATTATCCTACAGAGCTGCAGTCAGAACAGGATAAGTAATGTATGTACATAGTTACTGCACCAGCAGAATAGTGAGCGCAGCTCTGGAGTATTATACAGGATGTAACTCAGGGTCAGTACAGGATAAGTAATGTATGTACACAGTGATTGCACCAGCAGAATAGTGAGTGCAGCTCTGGAGTATAATACAGGATGTAACTCAGGATCAGTACAGGATAAGTAATGTATGTACACAGTGACTGCACCAGCAGAATAGTGAGTGCAGCTCTGGAGGATAATACAGGATGTAACTCAGGGTCAGTACAGGATAAGTAATGTATGTACAGTGCCTGAAGCAGCAGAATAGTGAGCGCAGCTCTGGAGGATAATACAGGATGTAACTCAGGGTCAGTACAGGATAAGTAATATATGTACAGTGATTGCACCAGCAGAATAGTGAGCGCAGCTCTGGAGGATAATACAGGATGTAACTCAGGGTCAGTACAGGATAAGTAATGTATGTACAGTGCCTGCAGCAGCAGAATAGTGAGCGCAGCTCTGTAGGACAATATAGGATGAAACTCAGGATAAGTAATGTATGTACAGTGATTGCACCAGCAGAATAGTGAGCGCAGCTCTGGAGGATAATACAGGACGTAACTCAGGATCATAAAGAATAAGTAATGTATGTACAGTGACTGCACCAGCAGAATAGTGAGCGCAGGTCTGGGGTTAATCTGTAATGGTGCGTGCAGAGTTTCAGGATTTGCTATGTACATATATTTTCTGCTGTATTTCACGGGTGTCAAACTGTGGCCCTGCAGCTGTTGAGAAACTACAACTCCCATCATGCATTTGTATAATCTATAACAGTTGGCATGATGGGAGTTGTAGTTTCCCAACAGCTGGATGGCCGCAGTTTGACACCCCTGCTGTATGTGTAGTATTTACGTTCTCTGTGCTTACATGGGACTGCAGTACTGAGCAGTGTTCTCTCTTCCCAGCCTGGAATCCCATTCATTGCCAGCATATCGAGTGCCACAACGCCATCAACAAGCCGGCAGTAAAGGTAGCACACCGCCCCCGGGTATCCGGGTCTCTGTGTCTCATGTACTGTTCATCACCAGCCGGACACGTGGCGCTCAGATTTTTCTTAGCTCCTCTGAAGAGTCCTGTGGTGTCAGATCCTGTGAGGTGCAGCCCCTGCTCTGACCCCTGGGCCCAGACTCCTCTGAAGAGTCCTGTGGTATCAGATCCTGTGAGGTGCGAGGTGCGGCCCCTGCTCTGACCCCGGGGCCCAGACTCCTCTGAAGAGTCCTGTGGTATCAGATCCTGTCAGGTGCGGCCCCTGCTCTGACCCCCGGGGCCCAGACTCCTCTGAAGTGTCCTGTGGTATCAGATCCTGTGAGGTGCGGCTCCTGCTCTGACCCCTGGAGCCCGGACTCCTCTGAAGAGTCCTGTGGTATCAGATCCTGTGAGGTGCGGCCCCTGCTCTGACCCCCGGGCCCGGACTCCTCTGAAGAGTCATGTGGTATCAGATCCTCTGAGGTGCGGCCCCTGCTCTGACCCCCGGGCCCAGACATCCTCTGAAGATCCTTGGTATCAGATCCTGTCAGGTGCGGCCCCTGCTCTGACCCCCGGGGGCCCAGACTCCTCTGGAAGTGTCCTGTGGTATCAGATCCTGTGAGGTGCGGCTCCTGCTCTGACCCCTGGAGCCCGGACCCTCTGAAGAGTCCTGTGGTATCAGATCCTGTGAGGTGCGGCCCCTGCTCTGACCTCCGGGGCCCGGACTCCTCTGAAGAGTCCTGTGGTATCAGATCCTGTGAGGTGCAGCCCATGCTCTGACCCCCGGGTCCGGACTCCTCTGAAGAGTCCTGTGGTATCAGATTATTATTATATATTTTAGAGCGCCATTAGTTCCAGGGCGCTGTACATTCAGGAGGGTTACATACATAACAATTGTTGAACAAATAGAGTGGTGACAAAAAATTACTAGTAACTGATACAGAGAGGAAAGAGGACCCTGCCCGCGAGGGCTTACAATCTACAAGGAAGGAGGGGAGAGACAGAAGGTGTGGGGCGGACATGCTTGCGGGCCGGTGTACTGGTGGTGGGGTTAGTGTAGGTTATAGGCTATCCTGAAGAGATGGGTTTTCAGGTTGCTTTTTAAACTGGTGAAAGTTGGGGAGAGTCTGATGTTTTGGATTAAGGAGTTCCAGAGTGTGGGTGAAGCACGGGAGAAGTCTTGGAGACGGTTATTTGAGGAGCTGATGAGAGGGGAGCAGAGGAGAAGGTCCTGTGAGGAGCGGAGGTTGCGTGAGGGGAGGTATCTGGAGATTAGGGCAGAGATGTATGGAGGGGAGAGGTTATGGAGAGCCTTGTAGGTCAGGGTTAGTAACTTGAAGTGAATTTGCTGGGCAACGGGAAGCCAGTGAAGGGATTGGCAGAGGGGAGTGGCAGAGGAGTAGTGGGGGGAGAGGTGGATCAGAGGGGCAGCAGATTTAAGGTGGATTGAAGGGGAGGAGGGTGTGGATGGGGGGAGGGGAAATGTTGCGTAGTCAGGCGGGGATGACGAGGGCGGGACCGCGTTTTTGTAGGTAGAGTTGGGAAGGGGCGAATGGTAAAATATTTTTCAGGTGGAGGGGGCGGCGGGGTGAGGGTTTGGATGGGGGGTTTTTTAAAGGATAAAAGAGGAGAAAAAGGGTTTTCCCAAAGGCAGCGGATTGTGGAGCTGGTGAGGGGTGCGGCCTTTAAAAAGTGATAGAGGATCGGTGGAGGGATGGGGGGGGGCCGGTGGAAAGATGTGGTTCGGTTTTATCCTTTTAGTTTTAAGGGGGGGGAAAAGGGGAAGGAGAATATGGACGATGGGCAGTCTGGGATCGGGAGAGAAGAGGGTTAATTCGGGACGGGATAAAAAAAGGGCTGGGTGCGCCCGCGTAATGGGTAGCGAAACCCATGGGGTATGACCTGCCCCGGGCTGGGGGGTGTAGATAGGGAAGAGGAGTGGGCCAGGTTGACCCTTGGGGGACCCCAACAGAGGGGGGAGAGGAGGAGGTGGTGCAAGAGTGAGGGAGGGCTGAACGTTTCCCGATCAGTGGGTACGGGGAAAGATGCAGGAGGGGGGCCAAGTCCGTGTGCCGAGGGGGGGAAGGTTTTGTACAGGGGGGGAATGGTCGACAGTGTAAAAAAGCAGAACAGGTTAAGAGGGGAGCACAGAGAAAGGGAGGGAAGGGGGAGGACAGGTCTAAGAGAAGGACCCAGGTGTGGAGAAGGCAGAGGACGGGTCTAAGAGGAGGAGACGGGGGGGGGAAAAGTGGGGGGTTTGGGGGGAAGGTAGGAGGGACAGGTTAAGAGGAGGAGCCAGGGGTGGGGGAGAAGGTAGAGGACGGGTTTAAAGAGGGGGCACAGGTAATGGAGAAGGCAGAGGACAGGTCTAAGGGAGGAGCACAGAGTAATGGGGGAAAGGCAGAGGACAGGTCAAGGGAGGAGCACAGAGTAATGGGGAGGGAAGGCTGGGGGGAAAAAAGGGGGTCAAAAAGGAAGGGGAGGAGCACAGAGTTAAGGGGGGCGGTTGGGGGGGCTTTGGCTGGGTTTTGGCTAGGGGGTCCTTGGGGCATTTCAGTGGGGGGGTGGGGTGGGAAAAGCTGATTGGAGCGGGTAAAGGGAGGGTTGGAGGAGAGGTGGGAGGACAGCGAAGATGGAGTGCTTTCAGGAGTTTTTGGATGCAAAGGGAAGCAGTGAGATGGGGCGTAGTTGGACGTGAGGGGGGTCGAGAGATTTTTAATTAATTTTTGGTGTGGTGGTGCGTTTTTAAAGAGAGGAAGGGAAGATGCCGAGGTTTATGTAGTTTAAAAAGAGGGGTTTGGGGGCTGGGAAAATACCAGTGCTGAGGTCGGGGATGAGGTGGGATGGCAGTGGGTCAAGGTTACAGTAGTGGGGTTGGATTTGGTATAAGAGGAAGGTTATCGTGACTAACGGGGGAAAAAGCGGGTTAGGGAAAGTGTTCTCGGGGCTGGTCAGGGTGGGGTGGGTGGTGGCGAGGTTAGGGTTTAGAGGTGGGCAGTGGGGATGTGGGATAAAATTTCTTGATGGGGTTGATCTTATTTAAAAAGTGAGTGGCAAAATCGTCCGCTGATGGGGAAGAGATGGGGGGGGGGGTGACCCCCTGCTCTGACCCGGGGGCCCATTTAAAGAGTCCTGTGGTATCAGATTGTAGGTGGCTCCCCTGCTCTGCCCCCGGGGCCCGGATCCTGAAGGGGCCTGGGGTATCAGATCTGTGGGGGTCGGCCCGCTTGCCCCGGGGCCCCGGTTCCCTGGAAAGTCCGTGGTATCGACCTTTTTTAAAACTCTCCCCCCCTTGAGGGGATAGTTCTCCGTATCCACCTCGGGGGGGGGGGGGGGGGGGGTAAAGTCATCTTCTGTACACAGCAGAGACCCCCCAAGCCCAGCCACTATCTGGGGAGTAGTAGGTGGGGGCATCGTCTTGTTAAACCAAACAGGGACCCCCCCCAAAACCGCCCCCTGGGGGAGGAGAGACCCGGGGTTACACTCGCGTCCTGGTCGTCTTTGTGGCTTTTCCGGGTTGCCTTTTCCCCCCCCGGGGAAAATTAGTCGCTGACTAAGTGCCCTCCCCCCAGCCCCGTGGGGTTTTTTTTTTTTTAAAACGCTCCGGGACGGCACTACTTGTCCTCAGCGCAATGTTTTTTCCTTCCTGCTGCAGATGTGCATTGATGCGGCGCGGTCGGTGGCCCTGGGGGACAAGCCGCCCCCGTTGTACCTGTGTGAGGAGTGCAGCCAGAGAATCACAGGGTGAGTAGCGGAGAGGACGTCGTGTTGGGGTTAAAGGGACGCGTCCATCACCGTTTTCTTCTAATTTGACAAGCGCGGTGATATTATATGGTTTTTTTGTGTTCCCATTTGTTAAGTTCCCCCCCTTCCATGCTCTCTGACCTCCCCCGCCCATGTCTCCTGACCTCCCCCCGTCCTGACTCGCCCTCCCCCCTTGCCCCTTAAATCTCTGACCCCCCTCTGTCATGACTTTTTTAAATTTCCCTTTTTTGGGGACCCCCCCCCGGGGCCCCTTTTTGACTTTCTTTTTGACCTCCCCCTGTCCATGACCTTGACCTCCCCCCTGTCCTGACTTCTGACCTCCCCCCGATGACTCTCGACCTCCCCCCTGCCCCATGCTTCTGACCTCCCCTGTCCATTCTCTGCCTCCCCCCCCCCTTTCTGCCCCCCCATGACCTCTGCCCCCCCCCCTCTGCCCCCTTTTGACTCTCTGACCCCCCCCTTGCCCATGACTCTCTACCTCCCCCCTCCCTGTCAGACTCTCTGACCTCCCCCCTTTCCTGTCCATGACTTCTACCCCCCCCCCCTCCCTGTCCATGGACTCTTGACTCCCCCCCCCCCTGTCCCATGATCTCTGACCCCCCCCCCTTCCTTGCCTTTAAAACCCCCCGTCCATGATCTTTGACCTCCCCCTTCCAGATTTCTCTGCCCTCCCCTCTTCCATGCTCTTTGACCTCCCCCGTCCATGACCTCTGACCCCCCTCTGTCATGACTCTTGCCTCCCCCCGTCATGCTCTCTAAAACCCCCCTGTCCATGACTCTGACCCCCCCCCCCTGTCCATGACTCTCTGACCTCCCCCCCCCCCCCAGGGATCTCTGACCCCCCCTTGCCATGACCCTCTAAACCCCCTCTGTCCATGCCTTGACCCCCCTTTCTGTCCATGACTCCCTGACCTCCTTCTGCCCCAAGACTCTCCCCCCCCTCCCCTTGTCCTTGATTTTCCCGACCTCCCCTTGTCATATTTCCCCCCTGACCTCCCCTCTGCCCCTGACTCTCTTGACCTCCCCCCTGCCCATGACCCCCTTGACTCCCCTCTGTGAGCTCTGATTGGCAGAAAGGGAGAGCAGCGTTGGGGTACATTTTCAGGTGGTTTGTTTTTAAAAGGTGTGTATTATCAGCGATCTCAGAAGTGTGATTAAAAACCTCCCGTTAAAAAACTACCCTATTTTCCTGTCTGTACTGTGGTCTTGGCTGTGCCCTAGTAGGCTAATTTTAATTTCTTATCCCTGTCTAGAGAACCTGAGCATTAGTCATTACCCTACTATTTGTAATGGTTCTACTCCCCCCATACAGATCGTCTTCCCCTTTACAGCGCAGAAAAAGTGAGATTGTTCTTGTGATTCTTCTTAATATTGTCTTTGTAGCTATATAATCTTATCTATCCCTTTAGGGGAAAACAATAAAGCAATTAGTCTTTCCCTACTATTTGAAATGACTCCCCCTACCCCCCCCATAAGATCAGTCTTTCCCCCTTTTACGGGCAGTAAAGTTAAATAGCCCTTCTGTTTTTATACTTTACATATTGCTTTTGTTGTTGCCCTTTTTTCTATTTGTTCCCTGCCAGGGATTCCCTTTTTTGAAATGAGACTACCATAATATGGGTGCAGAAAGTGGTTTAGTCATTCGGCTTATTCTATAAGTCACATACTGCTCTTGTCATTGTCCTTACTGTCTGTCTGGTCTAATTTTGTCTTTCCCTGTCCAGAGAACAATAGAGCTGTCATTGTCATTACCTGCTACTTGCAATGAGACTATGTACAGATCAGCAGCAGCTGTAGTAAAGTGAGAATTGTCAGCTCTGCTTATTCTGTACGTCCCATATTGCTCTTGTCATTGCCCTGTCTGTGTCCAATGTTATCTTTACCTGTCCAGAGAACAAAAGAGCTGTCATTGTCATTACCTTCTATTTTTAAAGATTGTGAGATAGCGAAAATGCGTAAAGTGAGATTAGTCTTCTTTGCTTATGCTACATTCCAAATATTGCTCTTGACATTGTTCTGCGGACAGGGATAGAGAAGATTAGATAATAGGGGCAATGGTTTTGATCATTGTCATTACCTGCTATTTGTAATAGACTAAACATATAGCGTGGGAGTAAAGTGGTTTTGTCAACCTTTTTCTGTACGTCATGTATTGCTCTTGTCTTTTTCCCCCCACTTCGTTAGCTAATCTATTTTCCCTTTTCCGAGAACAAAAAGGTATTTCTTCCCATTTGTTGAGATTATATGAGATAAAACAGCGCTTTTTTTAAAGTGAGATTAGCCTGTTGGACTTGAGAAATTTTATTCCCCAGTAGAAAAAAACAAAAATTTTACTATCATTTTATTTGCTAGGGGTGCCGAATTAAAAAAAAAAAAAAACGGCCCAAATTCTGAAGAAAAATTAATTTTCCCGGAATTTGGTGTCACTAAGTCCCTGGAGCTGGGGTTTGGGCGGGACCCCCCCGTACTTTTAGAATATTTCAGAAATAGTTAATCAGTTTCCTAGTCTGCTGTAGTCCCCATTGCAGCCAGAGTCGCTGGTGGGGGCGCTGTTGTATAGATATCTATGGGAAGTTTGCACTAGTAGTGGTGAAAAGCGGTACTGCAAGTGAGAGATGTCCCACCCTGTTTTTTTTGTGGGGATCACGGGTGGTGATGATGTCCCCCTCCCGAAGGTACGGGATAGTCTACCCGCAGCGGGGGGGCCCCGGGGTCAGGGGGGGGAGCTTCAGGGCATTGGTTACCCGATCTCATAGGGTCAGGGGAAAGGGGGGGCTGGGCGGGAGAAAAGGGGGGCCCCTGGGGGTCCAAAGAGCCAAGCTTAGACCACCGCAGGCCCCGCTGTCACCCGACTGTAGCAACCGCGGCCCCGGCCCAATTGCTGCGTTCCTGTCGGAGGGAAAGGGGAAAATGCTCCAGGAAAATTTACCCTTACTTTCTTAAATGTTTTGTTCCATTTATACAACTATGTTGTGTAATATTTAATTTTGTCGGGAATAAATATGTATTAATTTTTGTTTTAATTAAAATTTTTATAATAATAATTATATTTATTTTAAAAACATTAATGTATCTTTAAATTTTGAATATGGGGATAAGGCAATTTTTATATTACTGAGTAGTTAATTTTTTATTGTTTTTTTAATTTTTAATTTCTATTTTTATATTTAATATTTGTTTTGTATCCCCTTTTACTAAATAGTTTGTTTTAATATTAAAATTCTAAAATTGTTATTAATATATAATTTTAATTTTATTTAAATTTTAATGGTTTAGTAATTTGGGGATTGTTTATAAAGTAAATATTAGAGTAGTTAATTTTTATATTAATAATAGTTTTGTAAATAAAATAGAATGTTTTTTTTCCTTTTTGTTTTTTTTTTTATTTTTTTTATTTTTTTTTTTTATTTTTTTGTTTTTTTTAAAATTTTTATTAAAAAACTTTTTTTTATTTTTTTTTTTTTCTTTTTTTTTTTTTTTTTTTTTTTATGTTTTTATTATTTTTTTTTGTATTTTCTTTTTTTTTTTTTGTTTTTTTTTTTTGTTTTTTTTGTTTTTTTTTTTTTTTTTTTTTTTTTTTTCCGTTTTTTTTTTTTCTGTTTTTTTTTTTTTTTATTTTTTTTTATTTTTTTTTTTTTTTTTTTTTTTTTTATTTTTTTTTTTTTTTTTTTTTTTTTTTTTTTTTTTTTTTTTTTTTTTTTTTTTTTTTTTTTTTTTTTCTACCCCTTACTACTTGACTATTATTGCTACATCACTACTATTACGTTTCATTGCTAAAAAACTGTTACCAGATTACCACTAAAACCTTGTTTTTATTATAACTAATCTACACGTTACTATTACTACAATTACCTGTATCACCACAACTACTTTCGCCGCTATTACTTTTATTACTACTACAACTACTGTTACTATCAATACTACTACACCGATCATTACTATTACTGCTATTAATACAACTACTGTTACTATCAATACTACTACACCTATCACTACTATTATTATTACAACTACTGTTACCTGTATTACCGCTATTACTACTACTGCAACTATTGTTACTACTAAAGTCACTTTTACCACTATTACTGCAGCTACTGTTACCATTATTACTACTATACCTACAACTACTGTTACCTGTATCACCACTATTACTACTACCTCTACTACTGTTACAATTATTACTACTATCACTCCTATTACTATTATCATTGCTATAACAACTGTTACCAGTATTACCACTACTACCTCTGTTGTTATTATAACTAATACTACTACTGTTACTGTTGCTACAGTTACCTGTATCACCACTACTACTTTCACCACTATTACTTTTATTACTATAACTACCATTACCAGTGTTACCACCAGGGCTGTGGAGTTGGAGTCGGTGGCTATTTTGCAGGAGTTGGAGTCATCATAAAATGGACCGGCTCCGACTCCAAAATATTTTAATTTGGGGTTCCAGTTAGTTCGATGCAAAGAGCAAGAGGCATTGGGTCCGGCCGGTGCTACTGCTCCCATATTTTCAGCCTCATCACATGAGGAGTGTAATTGATGACATGGAGCAGGCAAAGCGCTGCCCCAGGGGAAAAGATCCCGCTCCCAGGGCAAACAGATTTCAGCAAAATGTTTCACCTGCCTTCAAAAAAGTAGAAGATCAAACCATTTATCAAAACTTTACTGTGGCCGAGGCAATTCCTTTTTTACCCTGGGCATTGTTAGAGATGTTGCCCCTGTGGTCACCGCTTTCCCAAACCCAAAGTTAGTGTAGAGGGGGCCGTTCTCTGCCTGGGAAATGAGATCAGATGTGAGGTCATGTATGCAGGATCTGATGGAGGAATACTATTTCTCAGAAACAATTCAGAGACTCCCCAAATGTTCCTGCAGTGTTTTGCATATTTACAATTTTTTTTGTTCAAAAAGTCAATCCAATAAAATATTTTACACTGAAAAGCAAAAGGGTAACAACTTTTAAACTTGTGGCTTTCGGTCATTCTCTCCACCCACTACATTTGTAATAGGCTACTGTCTTTTTATATACAGTCATTTTTCATTTTATACATAATTTTGACTTACAATATTTAGCCTGTTTTAGTTACATTTTTTTGCTCCAAAAATCAAAGTGTTAATTTCTATTATTTTGTTATTTTTGGAAACCCCTTTGGGTTTTTCGCTCTGCCTGAATCCTTCGGGGGCTGGATCAGATTCAAGCATATTTTGACCAAAATCGTCCCGGTCTCTTCTACACTTTCCCAATGTTTTTTGCAACGGATTTGGATACAAAAAACCTTTTTCTTCAATCTCCCCACAAGGTTCAAAAGATCCAAAAAAATTTTACCCTTTTGCTTGTCATGCTTTTCGCCCAAAAATAGCTTGATTATTTTCATAAGGGATAAAGGCCGGTTTTTCTATTTTATTTCAGTTAGTTACCCTTTACCATGCGCCTGTATGGGGGATCAAAATGTCGAAGGTTTGGGAAAATGTCGGGTGGGGCTTGGGCTTTTCCGACCCCCACCCCCGGGTTACCATACTGCAGTACTGTTCCCTTTATTACTATTCACCTACACGCTTTTATTCTATCCCTACTATTAACACTTTTACTACTACAACTACTGTTAATATTACTACTTCTGTTACTACTACGATCACTACTAATATAACTGCTACAGCTACTGTTACTATTATTACCACCACTATTACAACTGCTACAGCTATTGTTACTACAGCATTACCACTATTTCTATTATTACCACTACTGTTATTACTACTATCTCTAATAACACTATTCCTACTATTTTTATTGCAAACTGCCCCACCATTCTACAAACTTCCCCCCTCCTACAACTAGAAATGTTACTATATTGTTACTCTGATTAGTACTCCAGGAGCTCTCCCTTGCATACACCTTTATACGTTTGGTGCAGTTCTGCCTCCCCTCCTGTGAGCGGCCCATCAGGCCGTGTTCACACATTGATAATTTGCTCAGTATTTTGCGTCGGGGGAGAATAAATCCCAAATTTTTTAGACAGAATCTACGTGCGATTATTTTTTCTTTTTTCCCCTGCCTCCTTCATTTACCCTGGGGGAGGAGCCTAGCAAACTGAGGATGAGTCCATGCGGTTTTTGGAGGATTTACCGCTTAATGGGACGGCGCGTTTCATCCCTGAATCCTGTGTTACTCCCTGGAACGCTGAATCATTTAACCCCGGGTAGACTATTGTCACAGGGGGGGGGTTCCATTTTCCCCACGATTGGACAGAGTGGAAAGGGACACACCCCGCTGACAATTAGGGTAACACCCAGTTGTCCATTTATTCTTTGCTTCTTGGAGGAGTAACAGAAGAACAGCACAAGGCCAAGATGAGGGCTGTGAGGGCGGGGCTGTGACAACCTGCACGTTCACTGTCCGGGGGCGGCAGGATTTCACGATTGAAGCAGCAGGAGATGAATGAGTGTGGGAGAGATTATCCCGTAATTAAAGTGACAGTGAGTGAGTGCAACCCTGCCCTGGAGCGCCCCCCTCCCCTCCACGTGATATTACACATCGATCCTGGTGCAGGAGATGAATTAGCTGCTAATAGCAGCAACGGCCGTCACCGATCCCCTGCCGAAAACCGATGGCTCAGAGTCCATCAATAGTCAGAGAACGGAGTCCGGGAAAAAGACGGGGAAACCGGTCAGATCCCCTCAGGAAGCTGCGGACACATGACCCTCATCCACGCCGCGTCCTCGTTTGTCTAGGAGGTTGCGAATGGACTCCATTGGCTGCAGGTGGGCTTCCGTCGTGGTGTTCGCCGTTTTAACGGAAAACATAGCGCCATTTTTTCCCGAGGAAGAGGGTTACCCTGCTGAATGCTGCCGGAGGGACTGGCGCCACCACTGCAGATATGGCGTATACAGGACCGCTCCATGCAGCTCGGTAGCGTTTGCAGAAATCTGGGCAGCTGCTGCATTCACAAGTGATTATAAAATCCTGCAGGGGTCGCGCGCGCGGAGTCCCAGGGGGTGCGCGCGCGGCGCGAGTCCCGCAGGGGGTCTGCGCGGCGCGGTCCCTGCCTCTGTCGTCTCCAGTAGTTTGCGGCGGTTTCTGTTATCTTGCAGCGCGCTCCATCTGACGCCGTATACATCGCGTTCCCATGGCGACCGGTGGAGCGGTTTCCCCGATTCCTCCGTGTCCTTAGAGCCGGCGCTGCGGGTTCGGACTATTCCACCTGCTGCCACCAGATGGCACCAAGTGATCAGGGTTCTGGTGATGGGATCTCTAGGACTTGATATAGTATATATCTGTATAACCCACCAGATCAGCAGGCTCTCTGGACTGTCGGACCTGCCTCTCCACCTGCAGGGTGCTCCGTGTCCTTGCTGACCGCACTGACGCTCCGTTGCAGTATATAGGGAGGGGGAAATATTTAAGCATTGTCTCGGCCCCTTACATTGCGAGGAGCAAAGGGGTCCCAGAGGCTCCATAGAGATGTGGGTGGTGGGTAGGGCCTTGTGTACCTGGGGGATGTGAGGCCGGGGCAGTAGCGCAGGTGTGAACAAGGCTGTATGAGAATTGTGCTGTTGACGCAGTTTTATGTCTCATGCAGCTGAAATTTCAGCCATTTGTCAAAAGAAGGTAAGGACTCCCCAGCGTCCCCGTCCGTGGTGTCGTCCATCTGTGATGTGTCTGTGGCTTGAGTCATTGCATCAGGGATATCACATCTGTCCATCACTCAGCAGAGTACTACAGCTCCCAGCATTTCCGTCAATATGACTGTGGCCTGAATCATGGCTGTCACACATCCATCCATCACCCAGCAAAGTACTACAACTCCCAGCATCTCCGTCTGTGATACGGCTGTGGCCTGTATCATTGCTTTCACACATCCGTCCATCACACGGCGCTGTGCACCCAGCATAGGGCAGTCATAGCACTACAACTCCCAGCATCCCTGTCCGTGATACGACTATGGCCTGTTTCATTGCTGTTACTCATCAAGGATAACATATCCGTCCATCACCCAGCATAGCACTACAACTCCCAGCATCCCTGTCAATATGACTGTGGCCTGTGTCATTGCTGTCAGACATCCATCCATCACCCAGCATAGCACTACAACTCCCGGCATCCCCGTCTGTGATACACACCTCATCACACAGCGCTGTGCACCTAACATACTACTGCAACCCCCAACATCCTTGTAAAGCTTTCAGGGCATGCTCAGAGTTGTAGTTTCTCAGAAGCTGGAGAGCCAGAGGTTGCACAGCACAGTCTAAGAGCCAGGGGAGGAAGAGGGGGAATGCTGGGAGTTGTAGTGCACTCCATTCATTTAATCCATGATGGGGATTTCTGGTTTTATGTGAATGAAGCTCGATCGTCGTCTGATCAGATAGTCGATGAGCTGTGATTTCTGACATCCACACCTCTGCTTGCTGTCATGAAATGGGAACATGCGCTGACCCCCAGCTGGCGCGGCGGCGGAGCTCGGATACACTCTGCACGTGAGGCTGGATTAAATGGACGGGAAGGCTCTGCAGCCTCTGAACCTGAGCAGGAGGGTCCCCATTCACTGACAGCAAGAAGACGTGTTGAAAACGGGGCGGTGTGTCCATGAATCCAGAAAGGCGCAGGGCTGTCGTATTTGTCGCAGTCAATTGTTTCGTGAGTGTTCGACATCCACATTACATCGCTTGCAGTAATTTGCTGGGATTTGTAGTTCTACATCAGAGGCGCGGCCTTGCTTGGAGAGCTTTACCTTCAGGTGAACCCATCACTGTCTGACCAGGACCTCTCTCTTGTATGAAGAGGGGGACAGGGATCCGTTCTGGATTATTTGGGTGGATTCACCTGATGTAATAACGCTCCGAGCGCCGCCTGTGAAAGCTGTAAAATTCCCTGTCATTATAGTAATTGATGCTTCTTACTGATTGGCAGAACTGCAGCTCTCACGTGAGGAGGGCGGTGGTCACCTGCTTCTCTGCCTGATGATGCGGCCGCCATGGTAACCGGCACGTGCGGTACTGCAATCTCTGACACTCATACCACCACAGCAGCGAGGCCGGGGGCGCCTCCTCGTCCGAAACACACTTGTTCCAGACCTCGCCGCCGCCCATCAACACGCGGGAGTGCGGGGCGGAGGAGCTGGTGTGCGCGGTGGAGGCCGTCATCAGGTAAGGAGATGGGGGGGGAAGAAGGGTCCTGACCCCACAGACAGGACCTGGCGGAGGGGTCGGGGTTACCCTAGTCTGTACAACCTCCCTATAGAGAGGTACATACAGTCCTCACACCTGGACCCTCTGCTCCTCCTATAGTGACACTGATATTAGAGGGTCCTAACCCCCCACCCATGGGACCAGCTGAAGTGGTCGGGGTTGTCCTAGTTTCTACGTTCTCCATACAGAGAGGTACATACAGTCCTTACACCTGGACCCTCTGATCGGTCATGGGCTCCTGGAGTCCACATATAGCAGCGTACTGACTAACACAAGAGGGCCCTGACCCCACACATGGGGTGAAGGGGTTGTAGTCTGTTTACCTTCCATACTTATAGGTCCACACAGTCCTCACACCTGAACCCTCTGCTCCTCCTATAGTGACACTGATATTAGAGGGTCCTAATCCCACAGACAGGACCTGCAGAGGGGTCAGTGTTGTCCGAGCCTATACAACCTCCCTATAGAGAGGTACATACAGTCCTCACACCTGGATCCTCTGATCCTCCTATAGTGACACTGATACAAGAAGGGCCATAACCCCACACATGGGACCTGCAGAGGGGTCGAGGTTGTCAGAGTCTGTACAACCTACTTATAGAAAGGCACATACAGTCCTCACACCTGGACCCTCTGCTGCTCATATAGTGACTCTCATACAAGAAGGTCCAAACCCCCCACATAGGACCTGGGGGAGGGGTTGTCCAAGCCTGTACAACCTCCCTATTGAGAGGTACATACAGTCCTCACACCTGGACCCTCTGATCGGTCGTGGGTTCCTGGAGTCAACATTCCCTATAGCAGCGTACTGACTAACACAAGAGGGCCCTGACCCCACACATGGGGTGAAGGGGCTGTAGTCTGTTTACCTTCCATACGTATAGGTCCACACAGTCCTCACACCTAGACCCTCTGCCCCTCCTATACTGACGCTCTGATATTAGAGGGTCCTAACCCCACACACAGGACCTGGCGGAGGGGTCGGGGTTGCCCTAGTCTGTGTATCCTCTATTCGGAGAGGTACATACAGTCCTCACACCTGAACCCTCTGCTCCTCCTATAGTGACACTGACATTAGAGGGTCCTAACCCCCCACACATGGGACCTGCTGAAGGGGTCGGGGTTGTCCTAGTCTGTGTATCCTCTTTTCGGAGAGGTACATACACTCCTCACACCTGGAGCCTCTGATCTGTCGGGGGCTCACGGTCTGCAGATATCCAATAGCAGCGTACTGATGCAAGGGGCCGCAATCACACAGGATAGAGCGGCTACAAAGAGTGTCCCCGTCTGTGGAGGACCCGGCAAGTCCAGACAGTCCTGTAATACACTGTGCAGTGCTTTGCTTCTCTTGTGCTGCTGCTACAGGGGAATCGAGCACTTGCCGACAGGTTTTTCTGCAGATTGGTCAGTCCCTGCTGGCAGCAGAAGTAGAAGAAAGCCTTGAAGGACCCTTTTAATACAGCAGAGACCTCCGTTACTGCAGTGGAGGGACCTGAGGACGCCCCTCACTACACTGTGCCCGTCCATTGCTCCTTGCCGCCCGGACCTTGCATACTCTGAACACATTCCCTGTTTGCTCCCCAGTCTGCTGAAGGAAGCCGAGTATCACGCGGAGCAGCGCGAGTACGAGATGAACCGCCGCCGGCAGATGGGCCTGGCCTCCTCGCATCACTCGCTGGACAACACGGACTTCGATAACAAGGACGACGATAAGCACGACCAGCGCCTCCTCAGTCAGTTTGGGATCTGGTTCTTGGTGAGCGCGGCGTCATTATCTGGACATCATGTCCTTTACTCCAGTCACAGCCAGAGCTGCGTTTACAGTGTCTATTGGTGCCTTGTGGGAGACGTAGGTTGTTCCTTCTATTGTCCAATAAACTGTGGGGAGTAAAATGGCACCAAAGAGACCGGCATGATCGGGTCCCGCCTGAGCCGTGCAGGTTACTACCACTGCTTGCTGGCACCAGGATGGTGAATACAGCTCTGGATGGGACTAAAGTAGGAAACCTGGGGTTGGTTTCTCTCTCTCTATTTTTTTCTCTCTCTCTTTCTCTCTCTTTCTCTCTCTTTCTCTTCTCTTCTCTCTCTCTTTCTCTCTCTTTCTTTCTCTTTGTTTCCTTATTTCTCTTTCTTTCTCTCTCTCTTTCGTTCTCTCTTTTTCTCTCCCTCTCTCTCTTTTCCTCTCTTTCTCTTTCTTTCTTTCTTTTCTTTCTCTCTTTCTTTCTCTCTTTCTCTCTCTTTCTCTTTCTCTTTCTTTCTTTCTCTTTCTTTCTCTTTCTTTTTCTCTTTCTTTCTCTCTTTCTTTCTCTTTCTTTCTCTCTCCATGGTCCTCCACTCTCACACCTCATCCCCCTCTTCTCTCTCTATCTCAATCTCCTCGTCCCCCTTTTCTCTCTCTCTTTCTTCTCTCTCTCGTGCTCTCTCGCTCGCGCTCTCTTTCTTCTCTCTCTCTCCCTGTCTCTCTTTCTCTCTCCCTCTATCTCCCTATCTCTCCCTCACACTCTCTTTCTCTCTCTCTTCTCTCTCTTTCTCGGTCCTCTCTCTCTCTCTTTCTTCTCTCTCTGGACCCCTCTGTCTGTCTCTCTTTCTCTCTCTCCTCATCCACCTTCTCTCCCTCTCTCTCTCTCTCTCTCTCTCTCTCTCCTCTCTGGACCCCTCTGTTTCTCTCTTCTCTCTATCTCTTCTCTCTTTCTCTGTCTCTCTCCTCTCTCTCTCTCTCTTTCCTCTCTCTGTCTCTCTGGACCCCTCTGTCTTTCTGTCTCTCTCTTTCTCTGTCTCTGTCCCCTTTCTCTCTCTCTCTTGCTTCTTTCTCTCTCTGGACCCCTCTGTCTGTCTGTCTCTGTCTCTGTCTCTGTCTCTGTCTCTCTCTCTCTCTCTCTCTCTCTCTCTCTCTCTCTCTCTCTCTCTCTCCTCTTCTCTCTCTGGACCCCTCTGTCTGTCTCTCTCCCTCTTTCTCTCTCTCCTCGTCCCCCTTTTCTCTCTCTGGACCCCTTTGGCATTGTCTTCTCTTTCTTGAGGACAGTAGGATTAGATGTTTGCCTTCAGCTGATCCCCTTTTCCCAGACACCATGTGTTGGGAGTGTTGGGGGAGCCCCAGTCAGCCGGCCCCGCTGGGTTTGCGCGCCTTCACCTCTCGTTATTTCGGGAGTGACCTGGCTGCAGATTGTGATGTTGGTGTAATTGGTGTCGTCTCGCGGACAGGTCAGCCTCTGCACCCCCAGTGAGAACACCCCCACCGAGAGCCTGGCGCGCCTGGTCAGCATGGTGTTCCAGTGGTTCCACTCCACCGCCTACATGATGGACGATGAGGTGGGCAGTCTGGTGGAGAAGCTCAAGCCGCAGTTCGTCACCAAGTGGCTGAAGACCGTGTGCGACATCCGCTTCGACGTCATGGTCATGTGCTTGTTGCCCAAACCAATGGAATTTGCCCGGGTAATTGGGGAGATGGCGGGAACTGATGCTTCTCTGTAGAGATCAGGCTTACGAGGGAAGGGCGAGGCTGCGCCCTGTATGAACTTGATGGGTTCTCAACATTGTGATTAGTGCGGGTCCCGAGGGGGCGGGGCATGACACGGGGGCGGCTGTCCTGGGTCATGCTCTAGACATAATGGAGTCCATAAGCTTCCTGTCGCAAAGAACCAGCAACCTTGCTTGTGTGAACCAGCATGGGGTTTGGGGGGGCGGCCTGTGGCACCTTGGCAGGGGGAAGGTCTGTGGCACCCTTAGCGGGGAGGTCTCTCACACCCTTGGCGGGGGGTCGGGCTGTGGCACCCTTGGCGGGGGGGGCGGCCTGTGGCACCCTTGGCGGAGCGGGGGGGTCGGCCTGTGGCACCCTTGGCGGGGGGTTGGGCTGTGGCACTCTTGGCAAGGCAGTGACACTATGTGACATTTGTGCTTTTGTTGGGGTTTTGTGACCACATGGCGCCACCAGAGACCTTTCTGCTGACCCCAGGGGACCAGGTGGCCTGGATATTATAGCATTTAATAGAGAAGTTTTGTTGCCGCCCTGTTGGTAACTATCAGTACTTTAGTCTTGCTGGTGACGGGCGCCATAACACTTGAAAGGGAGCTCTGCGATCCGTGTAAATGTGGCTGTATCTCTGTGCCCTCAGGTCGGGGGATACTGGGACAAGTCATGCAGCACGGTCACCCAGCTGAAGGAAGGTCTCAATAGGATTCTGTGCCTTATTCCCTACAATGTGATCAACCAGCCCATCTGTGAGTGTATCATGCCGGTGTGGCTGGAGGCCATCAGGACTGAAGTGCCCGACAATCAGCTCAAGGAGTTCCGGGAGGTGCTCAGGTGGGTTAGAGGGAATGTCCTGTATCCTGCGGCCCTGGAGTATATACAGGCCAGTGGGTGACCCCGGTGGGGAGGGCTCTCCAGGCAGACAAGGTCAGAGTGCCCCCAGCCTCCGGTGCTCTCCCCGCTGCCCTGTATCCTGCGGCCCTGGAGTATATACAGGCCAGTGGGTGACCCCGGTGCCCAGGGCTCTCCAGGCCAGACAAGGTCAGAGAGCCCCCGCCCTCCGGTGCTCTCCCCGCCGCCCTGTATCCTGCGACCCTGGAGTATATACAGGTCAGTGGGTGACCCCGGTGGCCGCAGGGTCTCCAGGACCAGACAAGTCAGACTGCCCCCCGGCCTCCAGTGCTCTCCCCGCTGCCCTGTATCCTGCGGCCCTGGAGTATATACAGGCCAGTGGGTGACCCCGGTGCCCAGGGCTCTCCAGGCCAGACAAGGTCAGACTGCCCCCGGCCTCCGGTGCTCTCCCCGCAGCCCTGTATCCTGCGGCCCTGGAGTATATACAGGCCAGTGGGTGACCCCGGTGTGGAGGTCTCCAGGCCGGACAAGGTCAGAGTGCCCCCGGCCTCCGGTGCTCTCCCCGCCGCCCTGTATCCTGCGGCCCTGGAGTATATACAGGTCAGTGGGTGACCCCGGTGGGGAGGGTCTCCAGGCCGGACAAGGTCAGAGCGCCCCCCCCCTCCGGTGCTCTCCCCGCCGCCCTGTATCCTGCGGCCCTGGAGTATATACAGGTCAGTGGGTGACCCCGGTGGGGAGGGTCTCCAGACCGGACAAGGTCAGAGCGCCCCCACCCTCCAGTGCTCTCCCCGCCGCCCTGTATCCTGTGGCCCTGGAGTATATACAGGTCAGTGGGTGACCCCGGTGGGGAGGGTCTCCAGGCCGGACAAGGTTAGAGCGCCCCCACCCTCCAGTGCTCTCCCTGCCGCCCTGTATCCTGCGGCCCTGGAGTATATACAGGCCAGCGGGTGACCCCGGTGTGGAGGTCTCCAGGCCGGACAAGGTCAGAGCGCCCCCACCCTCCAGTGCTCTCCCCGCCGTCCTGTATCCTGCGGCCCTGGAGTATATACAGGCCAGTGGGTGACCCCGGTGGGGAGGGTCTCCAGACCGGACAAGGTCAGAGCGCCCCCACCCTCCGGTGCTCTCCCCGCCGCCCTGTATCCTGCGGCCCTGGAGTATATACAGGCCAGTGGGTGACCCCGGTGGGGAGGGTCTCCAGACCGGACAAGGCCAGAGCACCCCCACCCCACGGTGCTCTCCCTGCCGCCCTGTGCCGGTTTTTCTGCTCATCTTTTCTCTGTTGCATTTTATTCTTGCAGTAAAATGTTTGACATCGAGCTTTGCCCTTTGCCTTTCTCTATGGAGGAGATGTTTGGATTCATCAGCTGCAGATTCACCGGTGATCCGTCATCTGTTCAGGAGCAGGCGCTGCTCTGGCTTCATGTAAGAGTTCCCCCAGCTTAATTATAATGATTGCTGCGGCCAGGGTTGTAGGAGACTGTGTCTACATCTGAGGGGTCACTGTGGGATCAGTTGTGGAAGCTAATGTTGCTGAGATTTCTGTGGGTTTAGTTGTGGGGATCACTATGACCTCAGTTGTGGGGATCACTATGGGTTTAGTTTGTCGGGATCACTATGGGCTCAGTTGTGGGGATCACTATGGGCTCAGTTGTGGGGATCACTATGGGCTCAGTTGTGGGGAGCACTATGGGCTCAGTTGTGGGGAGCACTATGGGCTCAGTTGTGGGGAGCACGATGGGTTTAGTTGTGGGGAGCACTATGGGTTTAGTTGTGGGGCGCACTCTGGGCTGCGTTGTGGGGAGCACTATGGGTTTAGTTGTGGGGATCACTATGGGTTTAGTTGTGGAGATCACTATGGGCTCGGTATTGGCACCGCCGTGGGCTCAGTATTGGCACCGCCGTGGGCTCCACTGTGGCACCTCCGTGGGCTCCGCTGTGGCACCTCCGTGGGCTCCGCTGTGACACCTCCGTGGGCTCGGTAGTGGCACCTCCGTGGGCTCCACTGTGGCACCTCCGTGGGCTCCACTGTGGCACCTCCGTGGGCTCCACTGTGGCACCTCCGTGGGCTCCGCTGTGGCACCCCCGTGGGCTCGGTAGTGGCACCTCCGTGGGCTCGGGAGTGGCACCTCCGTGGGCTCGGTAGGGACCTCCGTGGGCTCGGTAGTGGCACCTCCGTGGGCTCCGCTGTGGCACCCCCGTGGGCTCGGTAGTGGCACCGCCGTGGCGTGTCTTTGCCCATAAATCTACAGTAAAGCTTGGAAGTGATGGGGAATCCCCTCCGGAGGTGGGAGCAGGACGCAGCCGGGGCCCCTCTGTACCCCTTTCTACCCCTCTGTACCCCTCTGCCGTGTCTTGCAGGTGCTGTCAGAGCTGGATATCGTGGTCCCGCTGCAGCTGTTGATCAGCATGTTCTCTGATGGGGTGAACTCAGTGAAGGAGCTGGCCAATCAGAGGAAGGTCCGGATCACCGAACTGTCAGGAAATGTCCCCGGACACAGGGTAAGAGCCTGGTGCTCCGGGATGGGTCGTCCTAGAGGACCAGGGACCCATCCAGTGACGTGTGGCCTCTCTCTCGCAGGGTAGCATCGCCTCGGATCCTGGCCGCCGGGTGCTGCACAGCATGCTCAGCCCCTTCCCCAGCCCCTTTCACAGTCCCTTCCGCAGCCCCATGCGCAGTCCTTTCCGCAGTCCCTTCAAGAACTACGGACATCCCACCGGGAGAACCATCGACTTTGACTGCGACGACGACGAGATGAACCTCAACTGTTTCATCCTTATGTTCGACCTCATATTGAAGCAGGTGCGGATGGGGTGGGGGCATCGCATGGGGTGGGGCCGCTTTAATATGACCAGGGTGCGGGGTCTGAGGAGCTCTGCTCACCGGCATCCTTGACCTCTTCATGGCGGTATGGACCGTCTTGGTCAAGGTGCTGGAGTAGTCACAGATGACTGGTGGGTGATCTGCTGAGGATGATGAGCTGATGCGGTGGTGACAGGATAGCCAAGGGGTAATACCAGAGATGGGCAGATAGGGGCAGCTCCTCAGCCAAGGGCCAAATTGCGAGAGTCCAACAAGACGGTACAAGGAGATAAGGATGTGGCCACAGGTCATAACCAGGATGAAGGAGTCACCTGGGGCTCAGATCGTTCAGACCGGAGAGGAGACCCCCTGTATATTAGGGACGTTCTGCCTCGAGGGGGTCTCGGCCACGACCACTATGTTCAGTGAGTGTCCATTGATGGTGAAGGTTCTGGGTCTTCTCTCTGTTGCAGATGGAGCTACAGGACGACGGGATCACTCTGGGGCTGGAGAACAGTCTCTCCAAAGACATCATCTCCATCATCAACAACGTGTTCCAGGCCCCGTGGGGAGGCTCGCACACCTGCCAGAAGGACGAGAAGGCCGTGGAGTGCAGCCTGTGCCAGTCCAGCATCCTCTGCTACCAGATGGCCTGCGAGCTGCTCGAGCGCCTGGCCCCTAAGGAAGAGATCCGCCGGGTGGTGAGGGCCCGCTTACACTCCATACCCATCCCTTAAGGACAGCCTCCAAAAATAGGGGTGCAACGACCTCTGGTGTCCAGACCATCCTAGGCCCATGGTCTCGTGTCGGCCAACTTGGACCCACTTGCTTTGATCTAGGTGCAGCAGTTTTCTCATTGAGGGTTCACTTACTTGTAGGTTATAATCTTCTGTCTGCAGTAGAATAATCCTCTTACCGATTTCATGGTGAGCTTGTGCTAATTAGCAGCAGTCAGTCTGAAGAGGCAGAGCTGCAGCAAACCGCATAGTGAAGGGACAGGGCAGCAGCCCGAGCCCATGATGAGACAGGAGGTGTATCCCACTGATTATATGGAGGAGAAGAGCTGCAGTGTAAAGTATGGCGAACAGACAAGACGGCAGCCCGAGTACATGATGAGACAGGAGGTGTATCCCACTGATTATAGCAGATAAGAGCTGCAGTGTAAAGTATGGAGAACGGACAGAATAGCAGGGGCTGCGGCCGTCAGGTGCGGGGCTGCGGCCGTCCGCTCGCTTGCCCCGGGGTTGTGGCCGTCTGCTCGCTCGCCTCGAGGTTGCGGCGGTCAGTTTGGCACAGGGCTGCGGCCGTCCGCTCGCTTGCCCCGGGGCTGCGGCCGCCAGTTTGCCGCGGGGCTGCAGCCGTCCGCTTGCTCGCCCCGGGCCTGCGGTGGTCAGTTTGCCGCGGGGCTGCGGCCGTCAGTTTGGCGCAGGGCTGCGGCCATCCGCTCGCTCGCCCCGGGGCTGCGGCTGTCAGTTTGCCGCGGGGCTGCAGCTGTCAGTTTGGCGCGGGGCTGCGGCCCTCCGGTCCTTGACTAGATGATAGACTACCTTTCAGTTAATGCTCTGTCCTCGGCGCATTCACTATGAGGGATGTGGCGCCCTGGGGTTACGGTCGTCTCCGTTCGGTGCGGGGTTGCGGCCGTCCGGTCCTCGAGGAGATGGTAGACTACCTTTCAGTTAATGCTCTGTCCTCGGTGCTGTCACTTTGAGGGATGTGGCGCCCTGGGGTTACGGTCGTCCGTTCGGTGCGGGGTTGCGGCCGTCCGTTCGGTGCTGGGTTGCGGCCGTCCGTCGGTGCTGGGTTGCGGCCGTCCGTTCGGTGCTGGGTTGCGGCCGTCCGTTCGGTGCGGGGTTGCGGCCGTCCGTTCGGTGCGGGGCTGCGGCCGTCCGTTCGGTGCTGGGTTGCGGCCGTCCGTTTGGTGCTGGGGTTGCGGCCGTCCGTTCGGTGCGGGGTTGCGGCCGTCCGCTCGGTGCGGGGTTGCGGCCGTCCGTTCGGTGCTGGGTTGCGGCCGTCCGTTCGGTGCTGGGTTGCGGCCGTCCGGTCGGTGCTGGGTTGCGGCCGTCCGTTCGGTGCTGGGTTGCGGCCGTCCGTTCGGTGCGGGGTTGCGGCCGTCCGTTCGGTGCGGGGTTGCGGCCGTCCGTTCGGTGCGGGGTTGCGGCCGTCCGTTCGGTGCTGGGTTGCGGCCGTCCGTTCGGTGCGGGGTTGCGGTCGTCCGCTCGCCCTGGGGTTGCGGCCGTTCGCTCGCTCACCCTGGAGTTGCTTCCATCCGCTTGGTGTGGGGCTGCGGCCCTCCGCTCACTCACCCTGGTGTTGCGGCCGTCCGCTCGGTGTGGGGCTGCGGCCCTCCGGTCCTTGAGGAGATGGTAGACTACCTTTCAGTTAATGCTCTGTCCTCGGCGCTGTCACTTTGAGGGATGTGACTCCCTGGGGTTGCGGCCGTCCATTCGGTGCTTGGTTGCGGCCGTCCGTTCGGTGCTGGGTTACGGTCGTCCGTTCGGTGCTGGGTTGCGGCCGTCCGTTCGGTGCTGGGTTACGGTCGTCCGTTCGGTGCTGGGTTGCGGCCGTCCGTTCGGTGCGGGGTTGCGGCCGTCCGTTCGGTGCTGGGTTACGGCCGTCCGTTCGGTGCTGGGTTATGGTCGTCCGTTCGGTGCTGGGTTGCGGCCGTCCGTTCGGTGCTGGGTTACGGCCGTCCGTTCGGTGCTGGGTTACGGCCGTCCGTTCGGTGCTGGGTTACGGCCGTCCGTTCGGTGCGGGGTTACGGCCGTCCGTTCGGTGCGGGGTTGCGGCCGTCCGTTCGGTGCGGGGTTGCGGCCGTCCGCTCGGTGTGGGGTTGCCTTTTGTCCGCTCAACCTGGGGTTGCTTCCGTCCGCTTGGTGCGGGGCTGCGGCCCTCTGCTCGCTCACCCTGGGGTTGCTTCCGCTGCTTGGTGCGGGCTGCGGCCCTCTGCTCGCTTCACCCTGGGTTGCTTCCGTCCGCTTGGTGCGGGCTGCGGCCCTCTGCTCGCTCACCCGGGGGTTGCTTCCGTCCGCTTGGGGCGGGCTGCGGCCCTCTGCTCGCTCACCCCTGGGGTTGCTTCCGTCCGCTTGGTGCGGGGCTGCGGCCCTCTGCTCGCTCACCCTGGGGTTGCTTCCGTCCGCTTGGTGCGGGGCTGCGGCCCTCTGCTCGCTCACCCTGGGTTTGCTTCCGTCCGCTTGGTGCGGGCTGCGGCCCTCTGCTCGCTCACCCTGGGGTTTGCTTCCGTCCGCTTGGTGCGGGGCTGCGGCCCTCTGCTCGCTCACCCTGGGGTGCTTCCGTCCGCTTGGTGCGGGGCTGCGGCCCTCTGCTCGCTCACCCTGGGTTGCTTCCGTCCGCTTGGTGCGGGCTGCGGCCCTCTGCTCGCTCACCCTGGGGTTGCTTCCGTCCGCTTGGTGCGGGCTGCGGCCCTCTGCTCGCTCACCCTGGGGTTGCTTCCGTCCGCTTGGTGCGGGGCTGCGGCCCTCTGCTCGCTCACCCTGGGGTTGCTTCCGTCCGCTTGGTGCGGGGCTGCGGCCCTCTGCTCGCTCACCCTGGGGTTGCTTCCGTCCGCTTGGTGCGGGGCTGCGGCCCTCTGCTCGCTCACCCTGGGGTTGCTTCCGTCCGCTTGGTGCGGGGCTGCGGCCCTCTGCTCGCTCACCCTGGGGTTGCTTCCGTCCGCTTGGTGCGGGGCTGCGGCCCTCTGCTCGCTCACCCTGGGGTTGCTTCCGTCCGCTTGGTGCGGGGCTGTGGCCCTCTGCTCGCTCACCCTGGGGTTGCTTCCGTTGACTCGGCGCGGGCTTGCGGTCGTCCGGTCCTTGAGGAGATGGTAGACTACCTTTCAGTTAATGCTCTGTCCTCGGCGCTGTCACTTTGAGGGATGTGGCGCTCCTCGTGTTCAGGGATTTGCCACTTTACGTGACGCCTGGGCGGGGCTGTTAATGCGGCGTCTGTCCTGCGCCGCGGCCGCTCCAGAGATGGATGGCTGCATTTTTGGTTTTCACACAAGATCCAGTGTCTCGGTTTCCTGATCAATGGCTCCATTTTATCCGGGGATTGATGGACGCGTCAGGAAGGAGAAGCAGAGCCGCCCGCACATAGATCACGGCTGCTCCCGGCTCATCCCCGGCAGCTCTGTCAGATTTATGGCCTCTTCCACCACAAGCAGTCCGTATGAAATGCGTCTTATAAATTGTTAGTAAATGTGCACGAGCGCTGACACCGGCCCCATCTATCTCCCAGGAGCCGACAGACAGTCTGGAAGAGAGTCTGCTGTTCTCAAGAGCCGAATTCATCATCGGGAATGAGGGCGAAGAGGAAGAGAATCCATCAAAGAAACATGGAGACAACCCGGGGACGCACAAGGAGAGCGCCGAGCCGCCCAACACAGGTGGGTGCCGACCATGGGCCAGCGGGGAGCCCGCCCAAAACATGTGGGTGCCGGCCTGCTGTGTGGTAGGCATGCGCACTAGTCAGGAGGCTGTCGATGCACAGGTGCAGCCATCCACTGCCCTTCCCAAATGAAATGTCACACTATATTAAGTAGTTTATTAGTGGAGGGCATTGGGCAGGAACACTATAGCAGTGATAGCATTCTAACAAGCATGCATGCGCCAGCTGGCCTGTTGTGTGGTGCGCATGCGCACTAAGGCTGTCAATGCACAGTTGCAGCCACCCACCGCCCTTCCCGGATGAAATGTCACACTATACTAAGAAGTTTATTAGCGGAGGGCAGTGGGCAGGGACACTATAGCAGTGACTGCCTTCTAAGTAGCGCACATGCGCCAGCCGACCTGCTGTATGGTGCGCACTAGTCAGGAGGCTGTCGATGCACAGGTGCAGCCTCCCACCACCCTTCCCGAATTAAATGTCACCCTATTCTAAGTAGTGCGTTCATGGAGGGTGGTGGGCGGCTACACTATAGCAGTGATGATTTTCTGTCTGTAGCGCATGCGCTAGCCAGCTCCTCAATAGTGTATGCAGTAGTAAGGAATGACGTTCCTATCTTACTGTCATGCTCCTAGTAATAGAAGTAGCGCATAGAGAGCCAAATTAATAAAAAAAGATCCGGACTACGCCTTTGGAGTCACAGAAATGCCGGCAGATGTATGCCTACCCTGAAATAGTCAGAGTCTTCACGTTACATGGACACGGTGCCCGTGTGGTAAATGCCCCCTGAGGCGCTGGGCTAGCCTGTGCTGGGGGCAGTGCAGCCCTGAAACATGACTAGACATCACTCTACACATCATGGGGATGTATCACAAAAGGGGCAGCGAGGACTTGTTGGGGGGGCTCTATTGTTCTCTGGACATGGATAGGTAAGATTAGACCTATAGGGCAATGACCAGAACAGTACGTGAAGTATAGAATCAGCAGCGGAATAATCTCACTTTATGGCAGCTGCTGCTCTTCTCTATGTAGTCTCATTACAAATAGTAGGTTATGACATAAAGCTTCTGTACTGATCTTGACCCTCCTGCCGCGTCTCAGTGCTCTCCAGTTACAACCAGTCCCTCTGCTTCATCCAATTCTTTTTTTTTTTTTTCAGCTGTAAAGAATGACACTGACCAAAAGTTCTGTTACCAGCAGCTTCCGGTGACCCTGAAACTAATCTACACCATCCTGCAGGTAGCGCCCGACACTGCGCCGTCCTGCGTTAGCTGCCGCTTGGGCTTTTAATTTGCACATTTTTGGAAATTTTTCCTTTTATTCTTTTTTTAATGTCATTTTCCTTGTTTTGTAAAGGAAATGGCGAAGTTTGAGGAGCCGGACATCCTGTTCAACATGCTGAACTGCCTGAAGATCCTGTGCCTCCACGGCGAGTGCCTGTACATCGCCAAGAAGGACCACCTGCCGTTCCTGGCCTACATCCAGGAGCACATGCTCATCTCCAGGTAGCTGTGGGGAGCGCCTGGGGGTCATGTGATGGGGCTTTGGCAATAGGTCGCTCCGTCTCCTGGTGTCATAACCGGCACCACAGATGACGGTTGCAGAGTAGTTGGCTGGGCAGACTGCTCTCACTTTACTGCAGCTGCTGCTTATCTTTATGTAGTCTCAAATAGTAGGTAATGACAATGATTGCTCTATTGTTCTCTGGACATGGATCCATAAGATTAGACTAGACCTTAGGGCAATGTGAAGAGCAGTACGTGAAGTATAGAATCAGCAGAATAATAAATTCACTTTACTGCAGCTGCTGCTTATCTTTATGTAGTCTCATTACAAACAGTAGGTTATAACAATGATTGCTCTATTGTTCTCTGGACATGGATAGATAAGACTAGACCTTAGGGCAATGATAAGAGCAGTACGTGACGTACGGGATCAGCAGAAGAATAAACTCACTTTACTGCAGCTGCTGTTTATCTTTATGTAGTCTCAGTACATAGTAGGTAATGACAATGATTGCTCTATTGTTCTCTGGACATGGATATATAAGACTAGACCTTAGGGCAATGACAAGAGCAGTATGGGAATCAGCAGAGGAATAATCTCACTTTACTGCTGCTATAGGGGGAATGAGCTGATCTGTACGCAGACTTATTACAAGTAGTGGGTAATGACATAATGACTGATTTATTGTTCTTTCAACAAGAATAGATAGAATTAGGCTAGAGCAACAGGGCAATGACGAGCATTACGTGAAGTGTAGAATCAGCAGAACAGACTGCTGTTGTAACAGGAGGAGCTGATCTGCAGGGTGGTCTCCTTACAAATAGCAGGTAATGACATAATGACTGATCTTTTGTTCTTTCAACAGAGATAGATAAGATTAGACTAGAGCACTAGGTCATTGGGCAATGACCAGCTGTACATTAAAGGAAAATAGGGCGCTATTTGTCTGCACTGGGGAGGGGGTTTCTTCACACTTATTAGTTCCTGCTGATAACACTTACACTTCTCAGCCCATTGCTGTCAAGCGCTCCTCTCACTGCTGTCAAGCGCTCCTCTCACTGCTGTCAAGCGCTCCTCTCACTGCTGTCAAGCGATCCTCTCACTGCTGTCGAGCGCTCCTCTCACTGCTGTCCAGCGCTCCTCTCACTGCAGTCGAGCGCTCCTCTCACTGCAGTCGAGCGCTCCTCTCACTGCAGTCGAGCGCTCCTCTCACTGCTGTCGAGCGCTCCTCTCACTGCTGTCGAGCGCTCCTCTCACTGCTGTCGAGCGCTCCTCTCACTGCTGTCGAGCGCTCCTCTCACTGCTGTCGAGCGCTCCTCTCACTGCAGTCGAGCGCGCCTCTCACTGCTGTCGAGCGATCCTCTCACTGCTGTCGAGCGCTCCTCTCACTGCTGTCGAGCCTCCTCTCTGCAGTCGAGCGCTCCTCTCACTGCAGTCAGAGCGCTCCTCTCACTCAGTCAGCGCATCCTCTCTACTGCAGTCGAGCGCTCCTCTCACTGCAGTCGAGCGACTCCTCTCACTGCAGTCAGCGCATCCTCTCACTGCAGTCGAAGCGCTCCTCTCATGCAGTCAGCGCTTCCTCTCACTGCAGTCGAGCGCATCCTCTCACTGCAGTCTAGCGATCCTCTCACTGCAGACAAGCGATCCTCTCACTGCAGACAAGCGATCCTCTCACTGCAGACAAGCTCTCCTCTCTCTGCAGTCAAGCTCTCCTCTCACTGCAGTCCAGCGATCCTCTCACTGCAGTCTAGCGATCCTCTCACTGCAGTAAAGCGATCCTCTCACTGCTGCGAGCGATCCTCTCACTGCAGTCGAGCGACCCTCTCACTGCTGTCGAGCGACCTTCACTCTGCAGCGATCCTCTTCACTGCTGTCGAGCGATCCTCTCACTGCTGTCGAGCGATCCTCTCACTGCAGTCGAGCGATCCTCTCACTGCTGTCGAGCGATCCTCTCACTGCTGTCGAGCGATCCTCTCACTGCTGTCGAGCGATCCTCTCACTGCTGTCGAGCTCTCCTCTCACTGCTGTCGAGCTCTCCTCTCACTGCTGTCGAGCTCTCCTCTCACTGCTGCGCTATCAGAGCTCACAGAGGAGAAGCTGGGGTGAGTCAGGTACAGATTTGCGCATTGACGGGCAGTTCTCTCTTTGCTCCCGCAGCTTGTGGCGTGTCCTGAAGTCGGATTTCTCCCAGCTGTCGTCTTTGGGGGTCCCGCTGCTTCTTCACGCCCTTTCCCTTCCATACGGAGCAGATATTTTCTGGACCATCATAAATTCCAACTTCAACAGCAAAGACTGGAAGATGAGGTTTGAAGCAGGTAAATGGATTGAGACCCCATGAAATCCGTTAAATCTCAGGGTCGAGTTCATTCAATTTGTTGCATCCTCCTCTTTTCCTGGGAAGCTGGGTGCCACTGGGGCCTGGGGAAGCTGGGTGCCACTGGGGTCTGAGGAAGCTGGGCAGCACTGGGGCCTGGGGAAGCTGGGTGCCACTGGGGTCTGAGGAAGCTGGGCGCCACTGGGGTCTGAGGAAGCTGGGCGCCACTGGGGCGTGAGGAAGCTGGGCGCCACTGGAGTCTGAGGAAGCTGGGCAGCGCTGCGGCCTGGGGAAGCTGGGCGCCACTGGGGTCTGAGGAAGCTGGGCGCCACTGGGGCCTGGGGAAGTTAGGCGCCACTGGGGCCTGAGGAAGCTGGGCGCCACTGGGGCCTGAGGAAGCTGGGCGCCACTGGGGCCTGAGGAAGCTGGGTGCCACTGGGGTCTGAGGAAGCTGGGCGCCACTGGGGTCTGAGGAAGCTGGGCGCCACTGGGGCCTGAGGAAGCTGGGCGCCACTGGGGCCTGTGGAAGCTGGGCTCCCCTGGGGCCTGGGGAAGCTGGGCGCCACTGGGGTCTGAGGAAGCTGGGCGCCACGGGGGTCTGAGGAAGCTGGGCGCCACTGGGGCCTGTGGAAGCTGGGCGCCACTGGGGACTGGGGACGCTGGGCGCCACTGGGGGCTGAGGAAGCTGGGTGCCACTGGGGCCTGGGGAAGCTGGGAGCCACTGGCGCCAGGGGAAGCTGGGCGCCACTGGGGCCTGTGGAAGCTGGGCGCCACTGGGGCCTGGGGAAGCTGGGTGCCACTGGGCCTGGGGAAGCTGGGTGCCACTGGGGCCTGGGGAAGCTGGGTGCCACTGGGGTCTGAGGAAGCTGGCTGCCACTGGGGTCTGAGGAAGCTGGGTGCCACTGGGGTCTGAGGAAGCTGGGCGCCGCTGGGGTCTGAGGAAGCTGGGTGCCACTGGGGTCTGAGGAGGCTGGGTGCCACCGGGGTCTGAGGAAGCTGGGTGCCACAGGGGGCTGAGGAAGCTGGGTGCCACCGGGGTCTGAGGAAGCTGGGCGCCACCGGGGTCTGAGGAAGCTGGGCGCCACCGGGGTCTGAGGAAGCTGGGCGCCACGGGGGTCTGAGGAAGCTGGGTGCCACCGGGGTCTGAGGAAGCTGGGTGCCACTGGGGTCTGAGGAAGCTGGGTGCCACTGGGGCCTGGGGAAGCTGGGTGCCACTGGGGTCTGGGGAAGCTGGGTGCCACTGGGGTCTGAGGAAGCTGGGCGCCACTGGGGCCTGGGGAAGCTGGGTGCCACTGGGGCCTGGGGAAGCTGGGTGCCACTGGGGCCTGGGGAAGCTGGGTGCCACTGGGGCCTGGGGAAGCTGGGTGCCACTGGGGCCTGGGGAAGCTGGGTGCCACTGGGGCCTGGGGAAGCTGGGTGCCACTGGGGCCTGGGGAAGCTGGGTGCCACTGGGGCCTGGGGAAGCTGGGTGCCACTGGGGAAGCTGGGCGCCACTGGGGTCTGAGGAAGCTGGGCACCACTAGGGTCTGAGGAAGCTGGGCGCCACTGGGGTCTGAGGAAGCTGGGCGCCACTGGGGTCTGAGGTAGCTGGGCGCCACTGGGGCCTGGGGAAGCTGGGCGCCACTGGGGCCTGGGGAAGCTGGGCGCCACTGCGGCTGCTAAGACACAGGTGTATACCCACTAATACAGTGATCCTTCGGTCTCATCGCTTAGTTCTGCATTAGAGGAAAGCTTCTGCCAACCCAATTCCGAGTTGGACCCCTGTGGGGGAGGTGCCCTGTGTCTTGCCCCGCCCCCTGATCCCCTTATATACCTGGAGCAAGCTGTTCCTCCTTGTGATGCTTTCCTTATGACTCTTCTTGTTGCAGTGGAGAAAGTTGCCGTCTTGTGCCGCTTCCTGGACATTCACTCGGTCACTAAAAACCATCTCCTGAAGTATTCCCTGGCCCACGCCTTCTGCTGCTTCCTGACCGCGGTGGAAGACGTCAACCCTGCTGTGGCCACAAGAGCTGGACTGTTACTGGACACCATCAAGAGACCGGCCCTACAGGTGGGACCACCGGAGCCAGGACAGCGTGCAGACAGGGCACACGTCACAGGCCCCTTCAGCCGCTTTTATAGGGTTGTAGCAGCCGCCACCGGGGCCAGAGGGTCCGACATGAGGAGACTGGAGGGACAAACAAGTATGGCTGCCCCAGAATCCGGGTAGTGGTGGGAAGGGGCAACGTAGTGACCTAAAGGGAATCTGTCCGGCCCCCTGTTGTGTATGGGTCCCCTCTAGACATTACCCGATTGGGCTCTTGGCATCTATTTCCCTTCCTATTCCATTGTTATCTGTTACTCTTGAATGTGCGTTGTTCACACTTTGCTCCCGTCTCGTACTCGCAGGGTCTTTGTCTCTGTCTGGATTTCCAGTTCGACACTGTGGTGAAGGATCGGCCGACGATCCTCAGCAAACTGCTTCTCCTTCATTTCCTGAAGCAGGACATTCCCGCCCTGAGCTGGGAGTTCTTCGTCAACCGATTCGACACCTTGTCCCTGGAGGCTCAGCTACATCTAGACTGCAATAAGGAGTTCCCGTTCCCTACAAGTAAGTGTTGGTCCCAAGTTACATCCTGTATTATCCTCCAGAGCTGCACTCACTATTCTGCTGGTGTAGTCACTGTACATACATTACTTATCCTGTACTGATCCTGAGTTACATCCTGTATTATACTCCAGAGCTGCCTCACTATTCTGCTGGTGCAGTCACGGTACATACATTACTTATCCTGTACTGATCCTAGTTACATCCTGTATTATCCTCCAGAGCTGCCTCACTATTCTGCTGGTGCAGTCACTGTACATACATTACTTATCCTGTACTGATCCGGAGTTACATCCTGTATTATCCTGCAGAGCTGCACTCACTATTCTGCTGTGCAGTCACTGTACATACAGTACTTATCCTGTAGTGATCCTGAGTTACATCCTGTATTATCCTCCAGAGCTGCGCTCACTATTCTGCTGGTGCAGTCACTGAACATACATTACTTATCCTGTACTGATCCTGAGTTACATCCTGTATTATCCTCCAGAGCTGCGCTCACTATTCTGCCTGGTGCAGTCACTGTGTACATACATTAACTTATCCTGTACTGATCCTAGGTTACATCCTGTATTATCCCCCAGAGCTGCACTCACTGTTCTGCTGGTGCAGCCACTGACATACATTACTTATCCTGTACTGATCCTGATTAAAACCCCTGTATTATCCTCCAAGCTGCGCTCACTATTCTGCTGGTGCAGTCACTGTGTACATTACTTTTCCTATACTGATCCTGAGTTACATCCTGTATTATCCTCCAGAGCTGCACTCACTATTCTGCTGGCCTTGTATAATGAGCAGATTCACTGTTTCTGTCCTTATACTTTTGCTGCTGTGGTTATTTTGAGGCTTCGCTGATTCTCTCCTTTGTGTCTCCGTTTAGCGATCACAGCGGTGAGAACAAACGTGGCGAATTTAAGTGACGCCGCCATGTGGAAGATCAAGAGAGCACGGTTCGCACGCAACCGACAGAAGAGCGTCCGCTCCCTCCGGGACAGCGTCAAGGGAGCTGGAGAATCCAAGAGGGCCCTCTCCCTGCCAGAGACTCTCAGCACCAAAATCCGTTGAGTATTAGTGAGATCCGGCTTCTCCGTGTTGTTTTCGTTGAGCGCTCTCGCTCGTCATCTCAGACTTGTTTTCTTCCTGTCTCCAGCTGTCAGGCTGACCAGACACGAGCAATCGGCACCGGCGCTTGGTGGCACGGCAGAGCAAGCTCAGGGTGAGTCTCGGTGTGACGGAGGGGTGCGGGCCCTGACCGGTGTGACGGAGGGGCGCGGGCCCTGACCGGTGTGATGGAGAGGGGCGCGGGCCGTGACCGGTGTCAAGGAGAGGGGCGCGGGCCGTGACCGGTGTCAAGGAGAGGGGCGCGGGCCCTGACCGGTGTCAAGGAGAGGGGCGCGGGCCCTGACCGGGTGTCCCAAAGGGAAAGGGGCGCGGGCTGTGACCGGTGTGAAGGAGAGGGGCGCGGGCCCTGACCGGTGTGAAGGAGAGAGGCGCTGGCCCTGACCGGTGTCAAGGAGAGGGGCGCGGGCCCTGACCGGTGTCAAGGAGAGGCGCGCGGGCCCTGACCCTATTGCTGCACCCCACAGCCTCAGTCAGCCATTGATTAGAAGAGCCCGGCAATGAGTGGCCCCATAGGCGTGCACCCCGACCCTTTCATTCATTACCAGCTGTGCTCTTCCACTATCTTCTGACTTGTCCTTATGACAAAAGTGCTTTCTCTTTTTTAATAGTCAAAAGGTTTGTCCACTTTGCTCTTGACCAGCTGATCACTATAGGGGCGCCCCACCATTGGGTGTCACCCCCGAGTGGAGCTGATCGATGAATGCTCTCCCCCTGTAATGTATGGATTGCCCTTATCTATAGCTAATAGAGCAGACAATCCCTCTGCCGGCTTCATAGTCCATCCACTCATGGCCCTGCTATAATATCCGCTCCCACAATGCACTGGGAGACTCGTGGACGCAGCTCCAGGACCACCAGGTAAACACCTGCATCTCCATACAGGTCAGCAGTCTCCAGAAAACGACAACATCATCAAGGACCCTCTGCCCGAAGACGCGGGGATCGACCACCAGACAGTTCACCAGCTGATTACAGTGCTCATGAAGTTCATGGCCAAGGATGAAAGCAGCGCCGAAGCCGACATCAGCAGCGCCAAAGCTTTCAACACCGTCAAACGCCACCTGTATGTGCTGCTGGGCTTCGATCAGCAGGAGGGCTGCTTCATGATCGCCCCGCAAAAAATGCGCATCTCTACCTGCTTCAATGCGTTCATTGCAGGAATAGCGCAGGTATGGCGGCCGCAACAGTAAGGGGGAAAAACCATTTACTTTGCTGGGTCCGGTGCAATTATTTAGCTGTGGTAGAAAAGGCGCTGTCATGAGGTAAATGTAACTGACCCCTCAGGGAGACGAGGGAGGCGAAGTGTTGGCTGCATCTACTAAAAGATACTGAGCAGTAAGATTTCATGATGCTTCTGTCTGTGCTACATCAAATAGGAGATAGTTTAATCATGTCCCCCCTCCTGCCCTGCAGACTCCTCCTCTTCCCCCCCACCTCCTCCCCTGCAGACTCCTCTTTCTCCCCCCTCCTCCCCACATCTTTTCTCCCCACTCCTCCTGCATACTCCCTCCATTCTCCCCCCATCTTCCCCTGCAGACTCCTCTTTCTCCCCTCCTCTTCCCCTGCAGACTCCTCTTTCTCCCCCCATCTTCCCCTGCAGACTCCTCTTTCTCCCCCCCTTCCTTCCCCTGCAGACTCCTCTTTCTCCCCCCCATCTTCCCCTGCAGACTCCTATTTCTCCCCCTTCCTCTTCCCCTGCAGACTCCTCTTTCTCCCCCCCATCTTCCCCTGCAGACTCCTCTTTCTCCCCCCCTCCTCCCCTGCAGACTCCTCTTTCTCCCCCTTCCTCTTCCCCTGCAGACTCCTCTTTCTCCCCCTTCCTCTTCCCCTGCAGACTCCTCTTTCTCCCCCCATCTTCCCCTGCAGACTCCTCTTTCTACCACCACCTACCTTCGGCCTGCTGCAGACTCCCTCTTTGGGGTCTCCCCTCATTCTTTTTAACCACCTGAGACTCCTCTTCTCCCCCCCTCCTCCCCTGCAGACTCCTCTTTCTCCCCCTTCCTCCCCTGCAGACTCCTCTTTCTCCCCCCCTCCTCCCCTGCAGACTCCTCTTTCTCCCCCTTCCTCTTCCCCTGTAGACTCCTTGCTTTACATTACACTGATATGGAGGCAGGGTATCCTATAAGCATTCGGGGTCTGTGGAAAGCTGGTTGACTGCAGGTAACTGTGGTGCCCTCTGTTGGGAGGGTCCGGCGCTGACACTGCATGTCTTGTAGGTAATGGATTATAACATCAACCTGGGGAAGCATCTCCTGCCTCTTGTTGTACAAGTTCTGAAATACTGCACCTGCCCCCAGCTGAGGCATTACTTCCAGCAACCGCCCCGCTGCTCGCTCTGGTCCCTGAGGCCGCACATCCGGCAGATGTGGCTGAAGGCTCTCCTCGTCATCCTCTATAAGGTAACCATACTGGGGGACATGCCGCCGGGACCTGTAGGGTGTAAGGATCTCCCATGAGCAGAGCTGCAGTGTAAAGCATCGGGGAGAGGAGTAAAGGAGCAGCCGGAGCCTCTGAAAAGATCAGAGAGACATCTCAGAGCCCATGGCGAGTGGTGGCAGCACTGCACCCCACTGCTGCGGGCACGAGCTGCACCCCACTGCTGCGGGCACGAGCTGCACCCCACTGCTGCGGGCACGAGCTGCACCCCACTGCTGTGGGCACGAGCCGCCCCTCACTGCTGCGGGCACGAGCTGCACCCCACTGCCGCGAGCACGAGCCGCCCCAACTCTAGGCTGCTTGCGGGCACAAGCTGGCTATGGGCCACTGCTGGGGGCACGAGTCCGGGCCCTCACTCTAGCTGCAAGAGTCTGCACCCCACTCTCCGAGCACGAGCCGCCCCAAGTCTTCAGTCTGCACTGCGGTGTAAAGCTGGGCTTGGGTGGAGGGGTGCAGGTTCCGGTGCCCTGAGCTCCAGGTAGCATTGGAGGCTCTTGTGGCCCCGTCTTCATAAGTGCAGCCCTGAGCTCCAGGTAGCATTGGAGGCTCTTGTGGCCCCCTCGTCACAGGGGCCCCCGATGTCAGTAAGTGCCGCCCTCTTGTTTCAGGCCCCGTATCAGGCAGACACACCCTTCTCCATATGGCGGCTGAATATGTTAATGGGGGACCCGGTCACCATCACCCATATATTTGTCATCTCTGATCGGACTCGGTGACACATCAGGGCTGCGCCCGTCCGTCACCCGTCACTGGTCGCCATGTCGGAGCGCTCACCGGTGACCAGAGAGAATAAATGAATAGGATGAGGGGCAGGCGGCTGATCCGGAGCGAGCGCTCACTGCGACATACAACATACAAACAGACACTATGGCCGTGCTGGGACTTGTAGTTCCTCTATAGCAGGTGTGTGTTTGCTATTCAGTAATGGGCTTTAATAACATGGAAATGTCTGCTGTCGGTGAATGAAGGTTCATAAAATCTTTCCATACCTAGAAGTATTTGCACAACTGAGGGTCTGCTGCAATGTATCACTGTATCCAGGACAGGAGAGCTGTGCCCTGCAGCTATGTGTAACCTATAGAGGATTATCTAGGCTGGTACATTGTTACAAACTCTCAGCTGTGTGAGCAGTACAGGTTCAGAGAGGGTTTACATTTACTGACAGTCAGCGGCTATCCTGAACATGATGAAGTCTGCCAGTGAGGTGCTGAAGCTGTCGTTAGTCAGTGACCGTTGTCTGGTTTTCGGCAGTACCCGTACCGGGAAGCTGATCTCGGGAAGATTGTGTTACATCTCATCCACATCACGGTGAACACGCTGAACGCGCAGTATCACAGCTGCAAACCGCACGCCACGGCCGGGCCGCTGTACAGTGACAACAGCAACATCAGCCGATACAGCGAAAAGGAGAAAGGTGAGGGCGGCACGGCCATACTGCCCTGCAGGGAGGGGTGGGGGGGGCAGGAGGGCTGCCCAGGGCTGCTACAAGGGTGAGAGGGGGGAAGGGGGGGGCAACTGGTCCATGCCACTGGGCCGTGCTCGGCTCCTGCAGGGAGAGCGGAGACCACTGGGCCGTGCTCGGCTCCCGCAGGGAGGGGGAGACCACTGGGCCATGCTCGGCTCCTGCAGGGAGTGGGGAGACCACTGGGGCGTGCTCGGCTCCTGCAGGGAGGGGGGGGGGCAGACCACTGGGCCATGCTCGGCTCCTGCAGGGAGGGGGGAGACCACTGGACCATGCTTGGCTCCCGTAGGGAGGGGGGAGACCACTGGGCCGTGCTCGACTGCTGCAGGGAGAGGGGAGACCACTGGGCCGTGCTCGGCTCCTGCAGGGAGGGGGGAGACCACTGGGCCGTGCTCGGCTCCTGTAGGGAGGGGGGAGACCACTGGGCCGTGCTCGGCTCTTGTAGGAGAGGGGATGCCACTGGGCCATCTCGGCTCCTGCAGGGCAGGGGAGGGAACCACTGGGCCGTGCTCGGCTCCTACAGGGAACGGGGGAGACCACTGGGCCGTGCTCGGCTCCTGCAGGGAGGGGGATGCCACTGGGCCGTGCTCGGCTCCTGTAGGGAGATGGGAGACCAGTGGGCCTTGCTCGGCTCCTGCAGGGAGGGTGGGAGACCACTGGGCCATGCTCGACTGCTGCAGGACGGGGGGGAGACCACTGGGCCATGCTCGCTCCTGTAGGAGAGGGGAGGCCACTGGTCCTTGCTCGCGCTCTTGCAGGGAGGGGGGGGGGGACCAGCTGGGCCGTGCTCGGCTCCTGCAGGGAGGGGAGACCACTGGCCGTGCTCGGCTCCTGCAGGAGGGGGAGACCACTTGGCCGTGCTAGGCTCCTGCAGGGAGGGGGGAGACCACTGGAACATGCTAGGCCTGCAAAGAGGATAGTACTGGGCCATGCTCGACTTTGGTAGCTTCCCCCTGTAGCACTCTTACTCGCCCCATATATCCTTAGGGCTGTGTTATCCCTATAGGAGCTGCTGCAGCTTCCATGTTGGTTGTCGCCCAGCTCCCCAAGCTACTGATAAGATTATTCAGCAACCTGACAGAAGTTCCTCCCTGTTTTGTCGTCTCTGCAGCCGAGGAAGATAGCGTCTTCGACGAGTCCGACATCCACGAGACGCCCACTGGAGCGTGCAACAAGGAGTCGCAGACTTTCTTTGCGCGTCTGAAAAGGATTGGAGGGAGCAAGATGGTGAAATATCAACCAGTGGAAATGAGCGGGCAGAGAAGTATGAGCACTCTTCTGGTCATTCTGAGGGGCTGGAGTGGTTCAACTAATCCCTGCTGGGTCCTTCCCCGAAATGGCCATAGTAACAGGAATTGTCTCTTTTGCATCAGCCTCTATAACCTTATGAGGTCTGAGCTGGGGTCGTCCTGTGGACCTCTGTATGGTTGGGGGTATAGCTCGCCCACAGTAGTGACAGCCCGTCCACTGCAACTGGGGTTCAGATCACCACGGAAGCACGGTGGAAGGTTTTTGTGCCTGCAGGGCGGCAACCTTAGTGCCAAGGAGCTACTGGGTGACTACCTTAGAGCAGTGGTCCATTGAGTGCCACCCTTAGAACGGAGGTGGTACCGGGTAGCACCCTTAGAGCCACAGTGCCAACAGGTGGCACCATTAAAATTGAGGTTCTTCTGGGCTGCAACCTTAAAGATGCGGTACCACTGGGTGGTGCCCTTAGATTGGAGTCGCTACCGGGCGGAACCCTAAAAGCGGGGGTGGTACCGGGCGGCACCCTTAAAGCGGGGGCGCTACCGGGCGGCACCCTTAAAGCGGGGGCGCTACCGGGCGGCACCCTTAAAGCGGGGGTGCTACCGGACGGCACCCTTAAAGCGGGGGTGCTACCGGACGGCACCCTTAAAGCGGGGGTGCTACCGGACGGCACCCTTAAAGCGGGGGTGCTACCGGACGGCACCCTTAAAGCGGTGGTGCTACCCGACGGCACCCTTAAAGCGGGGGTGCTACCGGGCGGCACCCTTAGTGCTGTGGTGCCAACGGGCTGCTTGCATTGTAAATACTGGGCACAAGCAGTTGTACAGGATGGGTGGTACGCTCCTCAGTCCCAGGACGGACATTGTTGGTGAATGTACACTTCCCGCATCCTAGTGACTTAGATCATGATGTATGCAGTATAGCGTTATAAGATTATTACCTCCTTCATTCCAGGTGAGATAGAACTGGCTGAATACAGAGAATCCGGGGACACTATCCTGCGCTGCGTGCGAGAAGAAAGCATCCAGAAGAAGCGCCTGCGCTCCCTGAAGCAGAAGTCCTTAGACATCGGTAACACGGACTCCTTGCTGTTCACCTTGGATGAGCATCGCCGCAAGTCGTGCATAGACCGCTGCGACATGAGTCACAGCCAGAAGATGAACGACTACGCGCAGTCCCGCCAGAACTCCGCCACCAAGGCCGATAACGTGGACTCCAATGAGAAGCCGCTGGAGAGCGAGAGCGGCCTTGAGGTCAGGAGGCCCGTGATCCCCGAGGTCAGGCTGAGCTGCATGGAGACCTTCGAGGTCAAGGTAGACTCTCCGGTGAAGCCCCTCTCTCCCAAAGAAGACCTGGACCTGATCGACCTCTCTTCAGACTCCACCTCGGGCCCCGAGAAGCAGTCCATGTTATCCACCTCGGACAGCGACTCTTTGGTGTTCGAGCCGCTGCCGCCCCTGAGGATTGTGGAGAGCGACGATGAAGAGTTCCAGCTCCTCAGCAGCGGAAACATTGTGGTGTCAGCAAGCTCCACTCCCATCAGCGCCTCCGTGCTGAGCCTCAGCATGACTCCGCTGGTGCAGGTGAGCATAGAGGACTGCTCCAAAACCTTCACCTCCGAGGAGTTCTGCTACAACCCGGACCTGCGAGTCGAGGACGTCCCTTCTCAAGCTGCAGAAGATCTAAAGGACTTGATCAAACCAGAAGATTTCCTTGAGGTCTCCACTGGCAGCCCGCTGACCCTCAAGCAGAAGAGGGACCAGCTCCGCAAGTCCTGTGCTCTGGCCGACATGTCTGTGGATGACACCTTCGAGGACGCCGTAGAGGAAAGCAAGTCTCCCGTCAAAAGTGTCCATCTGGGCGTCCCCGAGGATGGCGAGAACCAGACGGACAGCGAGAAACCCGATGCCAGCACCGAGTCTGACCCAGAGCAAAGTGCCGAGCAGAAGGAGGAGGCCGAGGAGTCCGAGTTCAAGATACAGATCGTCCCCAGGCAGCGGAAGCAGCGAAAGATCGCGGTCAGTGCGATCCAGAGGGAATACCTGGACATCACCTTCAACATCCTGGACAAGCTGGGAGAGCAGAAGGACACAGGTAACCGAACAGTGCAAAAAGTGCATTGTACCTGCCCGCCAGATCGCACCCCTGCCCCCACCATATGGCACCCCTGCCCCGCCAGATCGCACCCCTGCCCCGCCAGATCGCACCCCTGCCCCGCCAGATCGCACCCCTGCCCCGCCAGATCGCACCCCTGCCCCGCCAGTTCGCACCCCTGCCCCGCCAGATTCCCCCCCCCTCCCGCCTGCCAGATTCCCCTCCCGTCTGCCAGAATTCCCCCTCCCGTCTGCCAGAATTCCCCCTCCCGTCTGCCAGAATTCCCCCGCCCCTCACCCGCTGCCAGATTCCCCCCCCCCCCTGCCAGAATTCCCCCCCCCCGCCTGCCAGAATTCTCCCCCCCCCCCGCCTGCCAGATTCCCCCCCCCCCCTACCAGATTCCCACTCCCCCGCCACATTCAGCCCTGCCCGCCACATTCAGCCTGCCTGCCCACTAAATTTCCCTTGCCTGCCATATCCCTCCCTGCCATCTATATCCAGCCCTGCCCACCAGATTTCTCTGTTCCACTGGATACCCGCTGCCCGACAGCTTTCCTTTGCCCACTAAATCCCACCAGATTATCCCTTGCCTGCCAGATTCCTCTTCCCACCACACCCCAGGCTGTAGAATCTCATTGCTGACTGTCATCCAAGGGTTGGTTGCTATGCAGCGCTCCTATTCCCCAAAACAATTGACTCCTGGACTGATATTGGTCTCTCTTTTTCCAGAGACCGATACTAAAGCGCTGTCCATTTTGGAGATGCCCCGAGAATCGTCCTCTGCACCCACCTTGGAGGCCGGGGTACCCGAGCCCAGCAGTCGTTCATCTATTGCAAGTAGGTTGTGCACACACCTGTCCTGATCTAAGGAGGATTTCAGACCTCATGGGACGGTCACATTGCGGTAAAAGAGATCTGCGATCCATGAAGGAAACGTGCAATGTGCCGCTCGGGCAAAAGGGCGAAATCCAAACCAATCTCCGTCCCCGTGTGATGAACAGTTCCACAACTTTCTCATAGACCTGCTGTCTCGAGTTCTTACTGGTTTCAAGCTCTCCGCTTGCTGTCAGCCGAAATGTTCCCATTCAGTGACATTTAGATCCCTCAAACTGTCCTGACAGAGTCTTGATGTATCAGTGTCAAACTGTGTTACAATGTATCTATTACAGCCGGATACAATGCATCTATTACAGCCGGATACAATGTATCGATTACAGTCAGATACAATATATCTGTTACAGCCGGATACAATGTGTCTATTACAGCCGGATACAATGTATCTGCGCCCATGCATTGTAACAGACTGGAGTTCAGCCTCAGAGACTTGTCTAGACCGGATGAAACTGTAACAAACCCTGGTTTTGGAGATGAAGGTTGGTACAGTCTGAGAGGTTATAGGAATTCTGACATTCACTGACAGCAAGCAGAGGTCTTAAATAGTAAGACATTGAAGCACAAAGTCTGTGGTGCTAAAACTTTATATACTTAGGGCTGGAGACCCTGAATCCTCCAGACGCCTGTTCACAGTAAATCCCCCCGCCCCCGAATTTTATACATGGTTGTTATAGATCGGTGCAACTTACACTAATATCCCCACCCCACCCCAGGAAAAAAACGGCCCGGATGTGGGAGGAGGTTAGGGGTGCGGAGTGGGTGGCAGTGTACATGGATACTGGTTGTAGGACTCCGGTTGTTAGATTTGTTCATGTCTAAATGGGGGATAGAAGCGTCTGCGATCCAGAGACGGCGGCTCCTACCTAATATATCGTAATATATTTATATCCACGAAGCGCAATATAGGCAAATGAAAAGGGGCTCTCTTGGTGCGCTAACTATGGCCCAGCTCATGAAGAGGCAGCTCGAACACCAAGCCAGTGCACCCCACAACATCAGTACCTGGGATCCGGGTAGGTGACCAACTTACCTCGTCATGACCACCCCACACCATGCAACATCACACATGACAGGCGGCACCGTCCCCGAACATCCAAGACGTGTGCTCAAAAATCAGGTCACAACGGTTCAAAATCCGCATTACAGCTCCGGCCCCAAATCCCAACTTTGCCTGGCGTAATTTTCTTTTATTTTTTCATGCTATAAATAATAAGAAATGGAAATCTGACAGAAACCGGGCCCTCACCCATCCCTTTGACGAGTGCATTTTCGATCAGATCACAATTACTAAACCCCTAAATTAAACCTAAACCCAGAGTGCGCTCACTATTTGCGGGTGCGTCAGAAATACATTACTATCCTGAGTTACACCCTGATTATACCCCAAAAGCTGCCTCACTATTTGGGGGTGCAGCACTGTACATACATTACTTATCCTTCCTGATCCGAGTTCGGGGTCTAGGAGAGGATACACCAGCAGAAATGAGTGCAGCTCTGGAGGATAATACAGGATGAAATTCAGGATCGTACGGGATAAGAAATGTATTACCAGGACCCCCCCAGTAAATAGTGAGGCACTCTGGGAAAATACGGGATGAAAACTCAGGTCATTACAGGAAAAGTAATGATGTAAAAGGACTGCACCGCAGAATTGAGGCAGCTCTGGGGGAAATACAGGATGTAATCGGTCTACAGGATAAGAATGTAGTACAGGACGCACCGCAAAATAGTGACCACTCGGAGGATAATACAGGTGTAATCAGGATAGTACAGGAAAGTAAGTATGTACAGTTTGCCCCACAGAAAAAGGATGAGCCGGAGGTAATACGGGAAAATTAACTCAGGATCAGTACAGGTAATAATGTTTTTGTACCAACAGTGGACGACCCCAAAAGGGAAAGGGGCAACAAAAGAAATGAAGGTAAAAATGGGGGCAGCTCTGGAGGATAATACGGAGTAACCGGATCAGTCCCCGGAATAAGTAATGTATTACGGGTGCACCACTTAGTGATGCACCCTTGGGGGATAATAAGGATGTAACTCAGGATCATAAGGAATAATGTATGTACAGTGACTGCACCAGCAGAATAGTGAGCGCAACTCTGGAGGATAATACAGGTGATATATAATGTAAGTGATTGCTGTGCAGCGTCTGGTGACTATATACTCTAGCTGTTGTCCGTGCTATGGGGGATGAACATATACTGTATATATAGAGTGCAGTTTAATAGTGACCATGAATGAAGCACTGACAGAACGCTGCCCCCTCCAGGTTTTGGGGAGGGGTCCTCGATGTCCATATGGAGAGTTTTTTGGTGACTTTTCTCGCGGTGTATGGCCCCCATGGGTGTCAATGGCTTATTAATCCTGGTCTCCAGTTCTAGGTAGCCTGTCGGCTCTGCCTGGAGTCGGAGTGTTCCCCAAAATTTGTCCTAAGTTTTTTGTTTTTATCTGAGGACCCCAAAGCAGCACATGAAGTATTGGGAAGCATTTCGGAGGTTGAGGGACGGACGGACCCTTATATTCAGATAGGTGAGCGGCTGATCTGCAGGACGGGGGGACCTTTGGTGGGGACGGGTCTGGGATCAGTCAACAGCCCCTGCTGCGCTGTTTACTTACCACTAGTCCCGTAGTATGCACTTGGTCCAGCGTGCCTCTGCTTCACTAACCTGCAGGGGGGTTTGTGAAAACGGGGTGCACGCTTCGGGCACCCCCCTTTCCCCCCCCCGGCCTTTTTCTCAAAAGGGCCTTTTTGTTTCCCCTTTTTTTAAGGGGCCCGACCAAGCCCCACCTCCGTCTGCCCCCCAGCATCGTCACATTTTGGGCCCCGGCCCGCCTGAAGAACTTCTCTGTTTGACAGCCCACCGTGTTGCCCTAAACAAGTAAAAATCGGGGGCGGTGGGGGGCGTCCCTGTCCCCCTGCACCCAACCCAGGTAACGGGGTTTGTGGGGGTTCCGTCCCCGGTGTCATGACTGCGGGGCCATTCTGGAGGAGTACGATGAAGAGACCCTGGGCCTGGCCATCGTGGTTCTCCTGACCTTCATACACCTGAGCCCAGATCTGGCTGCACCTCTGCTACTGGATATCATGCAGTCGGTGGGAAGGTCAGTGGCCTCTAGAGCAGCTCCTGAGGGTCGCATAGGAGGTTTCTGCAGCTCACTTACCTGTGTCTTGTCTTATAGGTTGGCCTGCAGCACCAGCTTCTCCAACCAGGCCGAGAGGTGAGTCCGCTCCCTGTTTAATCCCCCCCTGTTTTGCCCCTTTACCTTTTTGGGCTTTTGGGTTTCCCAAACAATTTTAAAGGGGCCCATAATTGGGCCCCCACCAACCCCTGCAATCCCGTATACTTGGCCCCTCACCCATACAATTTTTAAATTGGTTAACGGAAGCCCCTTTGTATTTTTAGACCAAAAATCTAGGAAAAAGGGGGAATTTGGGTTTCCGGGGGGGCCCCAAATGTCCCCAACATAATGAAGATTAAGGAAAATGCTAGAAATATTTAATACAGATAAAGACCCCCACCCCCTCTCATGTAAGGCTGAGTGCCCCCCCACCCAGTTGATGGAAGTTCTCCCCCACCTTCCCCCCCTTTAAACTAGCGGGGCCCCCCTGTAAAGGGCCGAGAACCCCGCCACCCCCCCCCCAAAACACCACACAACTTTCAGGCCCAAGCGGGCCCCCTCGTGTAAGGTTGAGCGCCCACCACCCAGTGTAAGGCTGAGCGTTCCCCCCCGCCCGCCTTAAACCCCCAAAAAGACTGAGCAGGCCCCCGTATAAGGCTGGGGGAAACCCCCCTCCCCCCCCCAGGTTTCAGGCCAAGGGGGGCCCCTTCTGAAAGGGTGAGCGCCTCCCCCCCATGAAAGGGGCTGAGCGCCCCCCCCCCCCCGGCCCGCCTTCCCCCCATAAAGCTGAGCGGGGGCCCCCTTAGGTGGGGGAACCCCTCCCTCCCCCAGGTTTCAGGCCAAGCGGGCCCCCTCGTGTAAGGCTGAGCGCCTCCCACCCAGTGTAAGGCTGAGCGTTCCCCCCCCCGCCCGCCTTTCCCCCCCATAAAGATGGCGGGGCCCCCCCCTTAAAAATAAAAACCCCCCCCCCAGTTTTTCGGGCCAAGGGGGCCCCTCGGAAAGGTTCGCGGACCCACCGTGAAAGGAAAAGTGGGGCCCCCTGGTGTAAGGCTGAGCGGGCCCCCACCCTCCATGTAAGGCTGAATGTCCCCCTCCACTTCCCCTGATAAAACAAACGGGCCCCCCCCTGATAAAGAGAACCCCCCCCCCCAGTTTCAGGCCCAAGGGGGCCCCCTCTGAAAGGCGAGCGGGGCCCCCCCCATGTAGGGTTTAACGCTCCCTTCTTTAAATGAACCCAGGAGAAACCCGACAAATGAAAACAATTTTTCATCCTTAAAATTTAAACTCCCTGACAGATTTTAAGGGGAAATCCACGACGGCAGCCCCCCCTAAACCTCCCGCCCGACGGGAGCATAGCCATCACCATCCCCCAACCCGCTATCCTCTGTGGGGGCCCCCCTCAGGCGGCTCCTCTCCTAATTTTCTGTAATTCATTCCCATCATGCCGTCTGTGGAAGGTGTCAGGAGAAGACTTCTTAAATGGGAGGTGCAGATTTAAAGAGAATCACCAATTTTTTTTTTCTACTAATTTTAAACCAAATAATAGTTCAGCCGCAGGTGACTTCTTGGTGACAGATTCCCTTTAGTTCCCTGATCTTCCAAACAAGAGGTGAAAGGAGTCTGATCGGGGGCTTTGGAACCATTCCTGACCCCCCAGTGGTTGCAATCTACTGATGTGACCGTGGCTGAGGAGGCGTCCATCACTGATCCCTCTGCTTGCTCCGCAGTATGATGATCCCCGGGAACGTGGCGGGGGTGGCCAAGCAGTTCCTGCGCTGCGTTTTCCATCAGCTCGCTCCTAACGGCATCTTCTCCCAGCTGTTCCAGAGCAACATCAAAGGTGAGGAGTCCGGAGGCGCGCGCCCCGCGGTGATAGCGCGTTACCAGTCACCGGCACCTGACCGCTCCCTGTTTTACAGACGGCAGCTTCCTACGAACCTTGGCGGCGTCTCTGATGGACTTCAGCGAGCTCAGCTCTTTTGCTGCCCTGAGCCAACTCCTGGAGGTAAGAGCTGGTTAACATGGAATATTCCAGCATCGAAAACTAGAACCGCACACGCTCGCTTCTTTCACATCATTGCAGCTCAGTGTCTCAGCTCTATATCGGGCCAATATAGCAGCTCTGTATCTAAGCTCCATATCCGGGCCCGGTATCACAGCTCTGTATCTCAGCTCTATATTGGGGCCTGATATCACAGCTCTATATCTCAGCTCCATATCGGGGCTGGTATAACAGCTTTGTACATAAGCTTCCTATCTGGACCCGGTTTCACAGCTCTGTATCTCAGCTGTATATCGGGCCGGACTCTCAGCTCCATATCGGGACGGTATCACAGCTCAGTTTCTCAGCTCTGCATCTCAGCAGCACATCGGACCGGTACCACAGTTCTGTATCTCAGCTGTAAATCGAGCTGGTACCGTAGCTCTGTATCTCTGCTGTAAATCGGGCCGGTATCTCAGCTCTGTATCTCAGCTACACATTGGGCCGGTACCGCAGCTATGTATCTCAGCTCTATATTGGGGCTCGGTATCTCAGCTCTGTATCTCAGCTGCACATCGGGCCAGTATCACAGCTCAGTATCTCAGCTGCACATCAGGCCGGTACCGCAGCTCTGTATCTCAGCTCTATATTGGGGCCCGGTATCTCAGCTTTGTATCTCAGCTACACATCGGGCCGGTACCGCAGCTCTGTAACTCCGCTGCACATCGGGCCGGCACCACAGCTCTGTATCTCAGCTGCACATCGGGCTGGTACCGCAGCTCTGTATCTTAGCTCTGTATCTCAGCCGCCTCTCTCCCCACAGGGGTTGAATAACAAGAAGAGCCTGCCCGCCGGGGGTCCGATGTTGAGATGCTTGGATAACATCGCCACCTTCATGGAGGCCCTGCCCATGGACTCCCCCAGTAACTTGTGGACCACCATCTGCAACCAGTTCCAGACCTTCTTCACGAAGTTGCCTTCTGTCCTCCCTCTGAAGGTAGGCACCTGGCTGCAGCAACTCTCCCCTCCTCCAGGGTGCAGCACTGGATGGGGTAGATGCATTCTGGGTACGTTATTGTCTTGTAACCCCCCCTTTCTGGCGTCCAGTGTTCCTTAGATTCCAGTCTGCGGATAATGATTTGTCTTCTGAAGATCCCGACCTCGAACGCGACCAGAGTAAGTGCCCGCGCCTGCTCACTGCTGCCACTACCCCCTTTGTGGGCCCGGTCTGGTGCTGCACGGCCTCTATACAAAGCTTGCAGGGCACAGGGGTGCGCCCCTCTCTCTGATCACCTGTCTTAATATAGTTCGGCCCCACTGCCCATAAAGCTGCTCCCAGTCTCGTTCACCCCCTTACAGTAAAGTGAGATGCCGTGCATGGCCTGGACGTCTGTGCTGACCCTTGCCCTCCTGATTGCAGAGTCTGCTCGAGCCCTTCTCCAAACTTCTGAGCTTCGTCATTCAGAACGGGGTATTCACCCTGGCAAACCTCGTGGAGCTGTGCGGCCTGTGCTACCGGGCGTTCACCAAGGTAATAGTGATCCCGTCCGATCCGGCCGGAGGATAATACTGGATAAGTAATGTATGTACAGTGACTGCACCAGCAGAATAGTGAGCGCAGCTCTGGAGGATAATACAGGATGTAACTCAGGATCAGTACAGGATAAGTAATGTATGTACAGTGACTGCACCAGCAGAATAGTGAGTGCAGCTCTGGAGGATAATACAGGATGTAACTCAGGATCAGTGCAGGATAAGTAATATATGTACAGTGACTGCACCAGCAGAATAGTGAGTGCAGCTCTGGAGCATAATACAGGATGTAACTCAGGATCAGTGCAGGATAAGTCATGTATGCACACAGTGACTGCACCAGCAGAATAGTGAGCGCAGCTCTGGAGGATAATACAGGATGTAACTCAGGATCAGTGCAGGATAAGTAATGTATGTACACAGTGACTGCACCAGCAGAATAGTGAGCGCAGCTCTGGAGGATAATACAGGATGTAACTCAGATCAGTACAGGATAAGTAATGTATGTACAGTGACTGCACCAGCAGAATAGTGAGTGCAGCTCTGGAGGATAATAAAGGATGTAACTCAGGATCAGTACAGGATAAGTAATGTATGTACAGTGACTGCACCAGCAGAATAGTGAGCGCAGCTCTGGAGGATAATACAGGATGTAACTCAGGATCAGTACAGGATAAGTAATGTATGTACAGTGACTGCACCAGCAGAATAGTGAGTGCAGCTCTGGGGGATAATACAGGATGAAACGCAGGATCAGTACAGGATAAGTAATGCATGTACAGTGACTGCACCAGCAGATTAGTTCGAGCAGCTCTGGAGGATAATCCAGGATGTAACTCAGGATCAGTACAGTATAAGTTATTTATGTACTGTGACTGCACCAGAATAGTGAGCGCAGCTCTGGAGGATAATACAGATGTAACTCAGGATCAGTACAGGATAAGTAATGTATGTACAGTGACTGCACCAGCAGAATAGTGAGCGCAGCTCTGGAGTACTGACACCGGGGTTTATGTAAGCACGGGTTCCTCTAGGCTATAGGTGTGCCCGATGCTCCGAATCCTTCCTTCTACCTGTGGATATTGCCGTCCCTCCCCCTCTATTCCAGTATAGCGATGGTTACATAGCGGAGCGTCTCTTCAGGATGTTGGCTGCTCCATAATATACCTTCGGATGGGACATTTGTCATGTGGCGGTAATAGCCGTCTCCCGCCCCCATTTTTCATCTAGGCGCGCTCGCTTGTCCTCTCGTATTCGTGCCGGCTTGCAGAACGGCGGCCGCTGGTGATTGCAGGAAGTCAGGTTAAATAAGAAGGAGTGAAAATCGATGTGTGACCTGCGATGGGTCAGCGACTTTACAGCCGTCTAAGTAATTGGAAATTCTGTTAATGCAGCAGCTGCTCGATGCTATTGATCGGAGCTTGTCAGGGGCTTCATTCCCATGATTCAGGGTGCTGTCCACACGGGCCAGGGTATCGCACCCCTCATTGACCGCAGCACTCATGGACTTATGGCTCCACGCTGCAGTTATGGACCCTCTTTGGTTTTCAATGTTTTGCAGGAGCGGGACAAGTACTACCTGACCCGCAGCGTCATCCGGGACCGGCTGCAAGCCCTGACGCTGCCGTCGCCCCTGCCGGACACCCACCTCCGGCTGCTGGTGCAGGTGAGAGGCCGAAATGTGGGCTGGACTATAGGGCCGTGTTCACACGGCTTATTCAAGCCGTAATTGCGGGACGGATCCCGCCCGCAATACAGCTTGAATAAGGGCCGGGGGCGCGGCGGAGGAGCTGCTCGCCGGCCCCATAGACAATGCATTATTTACGGCGCGCACGCCGTAAATAATGCATGTCACTTTCTCCCCTCCGTGGCGGATTCGCAGAGCGGGGAGAAGCGACGGAATCCACCATTCTCTATGAGAACAGTGGATTACCGTAATGACAGGGACGGATTGGAGCCGTACTGCAGCACAAATCCGGCGCGCAGTACGGCGCCAATCCGCGGCGAAATAAGCCGTGTGAACACGGCCTAGGAGCGCAGCACGGACCGCCAAGAGACTCCGCCCCATTGACCCCCATTGTCATCACACTCCATGCACCTCTCTGTACCTGCGGCACCGGCACTTACATTATACGTCATTTCCTTCTGTCGCTCCAATCCTTTGGGCTGTGTATTATAATGTAGTCATACACTCGCTCATACAGGTATAATGTAGTCATACACTCGCTCATACAGGTATAATACACTCACTCATACAGGTATAATACACTCACTCATACAGGTATAATGTCATACAGTCATACAGGTATAATGTAGTCATACACTCACTTATAATAGTGTAATGTAGTCATACACTCGCTCATACAGGTATAATGTAGTCATACACCCGATCATACAGGTATAATGTAGTCATACACTCATACAGGTATAATGTAGTCATACACTCGCTCATAAAGGTATAATGTAGTCATACACTCGCTTATACAGGTATAATGAAGTCATACACTCGCTCATACAGGTATAATGTAGTCATATACTCACTCATACAGGTATATTGTAGTCATACACTCTCTCATACAGGTATAATGTAGTCATACACCCGCTCATACAGGTATAATGTAGTCATACACTCGCTCATACAGGTATAATACACTCACTCATACAGGTATAATGTCATACAGGTATAATGTAGTCATACACTCACTTATAATAGTGTAATGTAGTCATACACTCGCTCATACAGGTATAATGTAGTCATACACCCACTCATACAGGTATAATGTAGTCATACACCCGCTCATACAGGTATAATGTAGTCATACACCTGCTCATACAGGTATAATGTAGTCATACACCCGCTCATACAGGTATAATGTAGTCATACACCCGCTCATACAGGTATAATGTAGTCATACACTCGCTCGTACAGGTATAATGTAGTCATACACCCGCTCATACAGGTATAATGTAGTCATACACTCGCTCATACATACCTGTGTCCTCGTGGGTCACACCTGTGTCCTCGTGGGTCACACCTGTGTCCTCGTGGGTCATACCTGTGTCTTCATGTGTGATACCTGTATCCTCGCATGTCGTACCTGTGTCCTCATGTGTCACACCTGTATCCTCGCATGTCGTACCTGGGTCCTCGTAGGTCGCACCTGTGTCCTTGTAGGTCGCACCTGTGTCCTCGTGTGTGATACCTGTGTCCTCGTGGGTCATACCTGTGTCCTCGTGGGTCATACCTGTATCCTCGCCTGTCGTACCTGTATCCTCGCATGTCGTACCTGTATCCTCGCATGTCACACCTGTATCCTCGCATGTCTTACCTGCGTCCTCATGTGTAGTACCTGTATCCTCGCATGTCGCACCTGTGTCCTCGCATGTTGTACCTGCGTCCTCGTGTCACACCCGTGTGCTCATGTGTCGTACCGGTATCCTCGCATGTCGTACCTGCGTCCTGATGTGAAGTACCGGTATCCTCACATGTAGTACCTGTATCCTCACATGTAGTACCTGTATCCTCACTTGTAGTACCTGTATCCTCGCATGTCGCACCTGTGTCCTCGTAGGTCGCACCTGTATCCTTGTGGGTCGCACCTGTGTCCTCGTGTGTGATACCCGTGTCCTCGTGTGTTGCAACTGTGTCCTCGCATGTCGTACCTGTGTCCTCGCATGTCGTACCTGTGTCCTCGCATTTCGTACCTGTGTCCTCGTGTGTCGCACCTGTGTCCTCGCATTTCGTACCTGAGTCCTAATGTGTCACACCTGTATCCTCGCATGTCGTACCTGTGTCCTCGAATTTCGTACCTGTGTCCTTATGTGTCACACCTGTATCCTCGCATGTCGTACCTGTATCCTCGCATTTCGTACCTGTGTCCTCGTGTGTCGTACCTGTGTCCTCGCATTTCGTACCTGTGTCCTCTTGTGTCACACCCATGTCCTCGCATTTCGTACCTGTGTCCTCGCATGTCGTACCTGTGTCCTCGCGTGTCGCACCTGTGTCCTCGCATTTCGTACCTGTGTCCTTATGTGTCACACCTGTATCCTCGCATGTCGTACCTGTGTCCTCGTGTGTCACACCCATGTCCTCGCACGTCGTACCTGTATCCTCGCATGTCACACCTGTGTCCTCGTGTGAGCCGCCGCCAGCACCCAGTGTGATCAGTTATATTGGGTGGTGTCTTCGCCCGGGGATTACCTGAGCTGCCCTCCCCTTATTTTTGTCCGGTCGCAGTTTATCCATCTCTTATGTCTTGTGTCTGATCCGCTGGGACCTCCCGCTTGCGCGATATCCCTGCGCCGTGCGGTTGTGGTCGCCCTGGATTCGCTTCTGATGAATACGGTGGATTCTCTCCGTGGATTGTTCCGCAGTCGTCGTACGATGAACCTGAGACGCCTCCTGGGCTGCGGGGGGTGATTACAGCAGGAATGAAATGGGCCGTTTCCTCGGCACCGCTCCCCTGTGTGCGCACTGTTATGTGCTAAGCCCTTTCATTAAATTACAGGACGCCGTTAAGGATCTGTGTTTGCATCTGAGCTCAGGGACCGTTCCAGGCAAATGTGACCTACTTACAAGAGTCGGAGAATTAAAGCGCCCGCTGCGGGCAGAGGTGTGGGGGGCAGCGATCGTCCCCGTGGGAGCTTTACTGTCCTTGACATCCCCTCTCGCTTACAATTCATATTTTTCACGACCTTTTGACCACCAGGTGGCGCTGTTCTGTTGCACCTTGTGTATAGAACAACTTTCATCCATTATTTTTCTACTGCTTTTGTTTGTGTTCTTAGTTCATCTGCGCAGATGTTGGAACGAAGTTGTCCGAGTCCACGATCATTCACAAGCAGATGATTGCGTCGTTACCTTCGGTGAGTGATGCTCTGCGACTCCCATCTCTGTATGTTGGTTTTTGAATGTTATTTAAGTGGCTCATTTTACAGTGCGGTGCATCATCCATAGGGGGCGCCATTGTGGTGTCTCTGCACCGATCAGTACTGGTAGAGAAGTAGCACCCTACCTCCTCATATCACATGAGGCATTCCTAGATTGTGGGTGAGGTGGATAGGAGGGGTAGGATACAATAAATGTATATAGAGCGGCTCAGTGCAGCGTTACCACTACCGCCCCTCTGTGCTCTGGACGCTTCTGTCAGTGAGGGGTCACACATCACAGTCTGTGAGACGTCGGGTCCGGTTCAGCACAATGCGGGTCGGCTGCATTATCATTGAGTGACAGGGCATAGGGAGAGGGGGACCCCCTGTGGGCCGGACACAGGGAGAAAAAGGGAATATGCCCAGAGCCCGGGGAAAAGACAGTATTTTAGTAGTTTTATTCTTGTCCCAAAAGGGGGCAGTTTTATATAAAAAAATTTTCCTTTTCATAGGGGCGGGAATTATATTTCTTAATTCTTTAAAAAGGGGTTTCGTTTATAAAAAAGTTATTTTCTTGAAAATTTGGGGGCAGAAATTATAGTATTTTTCCCTGTAAAAGGGGGGGCCAGTAAAATAGTAGTTATTTTTTTGTACATGGGAGCGTTTATAGAAAATTATATTCTTGTACATTGGGAAAAAAAAGAAGAAAAAATTTTTGCCCTGGGGGCTATATTAAAAAATATTAATTTTCGTACATAGGGGGCCCATAAAAAGAATTAAATTTTTAAAAAATGGGAGCAAAATTATATTTAAATTTTCCCTTTTTTACAAAAGGCATTTTTAAAAGTAGATATTTCGAACATGGGAGGCAGAGTTTATAGTAGTTAAAACCCTTGTTTTTTAGGACAGTAAAAAGTTTAAAAATTCTTGTAAATGGGGACAGTATTATGGGAAGGTTAAAATTTTTGTCCATGGGGAGGCGGGTTTTTAATAAAAAAAAAAATTTTCTTGTACAAAGGGGCATTTTTTAGTTATATTCCTGAACTTTAGGGGGGGGGCATTAAATTTAGTTAAAATTTTTGACAAAGGGGCGTTTTATGGTAGTTTAAATTTCCTGTACAAAGGGGGAAAGTAAAAATAGTAGAAAATTTTTTGTACAAAAGGGGGAAAGAATTTAAAAAAGTATTTTTAAAATTCTTTTACCAAGAGGGCTATTTTAAAGTAGTTATATTCGTAAAATTTTTGGGGCAGTTTTAATAGAAGTTAAAATTCTTGTACTTTAGGGAGCATATTATTTTAGTTTTATTCTTGAACATAGAGGGGATTTATATTTTTTTAAAATTTTGGGTCCCAAAAGGGCAAAAATTTATAGTAGTTTTTTCTTTGAAATTAGTCATTATTAAAGTTTTTTATTTTCTTGTACAAAGGGGCTTTTTTAAGTGTTTTTATTTTTGTTCATAGGGGCAAAAATTTTAGAAGTTATTTTCTTGTAAAAAAGGGGGCCGGGATTATAGAAATTTTAATATTCAAAAAAATAGGAGGCAGTAAAATAGCAAATATTCTTGTACATGGGGGGCAGAATTTTTTGGGATTTAATTTTTCTTGTACAAAGGGGGCAGTATTATAGTATTTTTAAAAATTTTGAAAACAAAGGGGGCGAAATTATATTGGAAAAAATTTTTCCCATGTACATAGGGGGCCCAGAAATTATGAATTTATATTCTTGTACATGGGGGCTTTTAAAAAGTAGAAAAACTTTACAGGGGGGGGCAGAAAAAAAAAAGTATTTAAAAATTTTTTGAATATAGGAGAAGAATTTTATTTAATTATTTTCTTTAAAAGAAAAGCAGTATTTTAAAAATTATACTTGTAAAAATGGGGCGAAATTATAGAAGAAATATTTTTTGTACGGGGGGGCAACATTTAGAAGTTATTTTTTTTGGAAACTTAGGGCGTATTTTTATATTATTTTTTTGAAATGGGGGGCCGTTTTAAAAAAAAAAGAAAAACTTTTTAAAAAGGGGGGAATTTTTGTATTTTAATTTTCTTGAACTTTGGGGAAAGTTTTTTGTAGTTATATTTTTGAACATAGGGGGAAGTTTTATGGGTTGTTAAAAATTTTTAAAAAATATAGGGCATTAAAAGGGGTAGTTTTTTTTATTAAAAATAGAGAGCATTTTAATGTATTTATTCTTGTACATGGGAGCGTATTTTAAAAGGTTATTTTCTTGAACAAAGGGGGGCAAAAATTAAAAGTTTTTTTAAATTTTTGTTACATGGGGGCAGTTTTAATAGTAGTTATATTCGTACTTGGGGGCATTATTATAGTAGAAATATTTTTGTAAAAATTGGGGGCAGAATTTTTGTAGTTATTTTCTTGTAAAAAGGGGGCAGTTTTATATTGGGTTTATTCTTGTACATGGGGGGGCAGTATTAAAGTAGTTTTTTTTTCCCCATGTAAAAAGGAGCAGAAATTAAAGTTTTTTTAAAATTCGTCCCATAGGGGCAAAATATAGTAGTTATATTTTTGTCTTTGGAGGCAGTTTTTAAAATGTAGTTATATTCGTACACAGAGGGCGTTTATGGGTTTTTAAATTTTCCTTGTAAAAAAGGGGGGCGGTTTTAAATAGTAGTTAAGGGGGTTTTTTTATTTAAGTACTGTTACTAAAAATCCCACTGGCAGTTTTTTTAAACCTCTGAAAACCGTGCTGTTCGGCAGCGTTTTTGGGGGGTTTTGGGGAAAATTTTGTAGAGGTGCAGACTCTTAAAATTGGGTGGTTAAGAGAAATTTGGCCTGGAGATTTTCCCTGAAGCCCCACCCCTCCTTTCCTTTGGGGTTTTTGCAGGTCGATTTCCTCATCTTTTAGATTTTAAATCTAATTTTGCCCCCTCTGGCAAATAGAAAAATTAACCCCTCTTTTTGTTTGGGAGACTCGCGGGTTTTGGCCGCGGGGGGCCCTTGGGGTGGCGCTCCCGGTAAGAAAGGAGAAATTTAAATTTCTTATTAAAAGGGCGGGGGGCGCTCACGGGTCAGATTCCCCCCATAAAAACACAGACGTCGGGCCATTTCCCCTGTCTTTCCAACATTGATCACTGTGGGCAGAGATTTTAGAGAACAGTTCATGTTTGTAGAATATATTGGGGAAAATGGGACGTCTTTTGCAGGGTTTACGGGGGGGTCTCGGGCCCTGTCGGTCAGGTATAGGGGAAGGTTTTGGGTTTTTTCCCCTTGGGGGTTTTTGGGGGAGGTTCGGGCCGTCGGCCAAGGGTAAAGGGGAAAGGTTCACTTTCCCCGGCTGGGGGGAAAATGGGGGTCTCGGGCATTCGGCGCAGGGTTTTGGGGGGAGGTCTCGGGCTTTTGGGCTGGGGGTTTATACGGGGGGTTTTCCCCAGGCCGTCCTGCAGGATATACGGGATGCCTAGGCCGTGGGCCCTGCAGGGTAAAAAGGGGAAAGGTTTCTCGGGGAAATTGGGGGCTGCGGGGTTAACGGGAGCCCCCTGGGGGCATTCGGTGCTGGGAATGGGGAGGTCTCGGGCATTGGCGGGCAGGGTTTATAGGGGAGGTCTCGGGGCCTGGGCCTGCGGGAAAATACGGGATTTCCAACCCGTGGGCGGCAGGGAATGGGGAGGTCTTAGGCCGTCGGAGCAGGGTAACCCGGGGTTGTCCGGGGGCCGTGGGTTTGCAGGGTTTGGGGGAGGTCGGGGGCATTGGGCCCCAGGGTTTAACGGGAGGTCTCGGGCTTTTTCCCTTTTGCGGGGAAAAAACCCGGGGAGGTCCCCGGCCGTCGGCTTGGCAGGATATTACGGGATTTTTTCCTGGCGTCGGCTGCAGGGAAAACGGGGGGGGTTACCTCAGGCATTTGGGCTCCCAGGAAATGGGGGAAGGTGTCGGCCATCGCTGCGGGGAAAACGGGAGGTTCGGGCTTTCGGTGCGGGTATCCCGGGAGGTCTCGGGCCGTGGGGCTGCGGGTTAAGGGGATTTCCAAGGCCTTCGGCTGAAGGGAAACCCGGGGGGGGTTTCCGGGCTTTCCCGGCTGCGGGAATAAGGTCTCGGGCATTTCGGTTGCAGGTAAAAACGGTAAGGGTCCGGGCATTCGGCTGCAGGGTATACGGGAGGTCTCAGGCCGTCGGCTGCAGGATATACGGGATGTCCTAGGCCGGGCGGCGGAGGGAAATTTTCGGGATTTTCTCGGGCTTGGGGTTTGCGGGTTTAACGGGTTTTTCCCCCGGGCATTGGGGTTTGCGGGGTATAGGGGAAGGTCCGGGCCGTGGGCGCAGGAAAAAGGGATGTCCTAGGCCGTCGGCCCTCGGGGTTTTAAAAGGGGAGGTCTTGAGGCCGTCGGCTGCGGGTAAAAAGGGATGCCCCTGGCCGTCGGCTGCGGGGTTATCGGGGGGGGTTCTCGGGGCATTCGGCTGCGGGTTTTAAACGGGAGGCCCGGGGGCATTCGGCTGCGGGGAATTCGGGAGGTTCGGGCCCGGGGGCTGCGGATAACGGGATGTCCTGGGCCCGGGGCTGCGGGGTTTAGGGGGGAGGTCTCGGGGCTTCGGCTGCGGGTATCCCGGGGATTTCTCGGGCATTCGGCTGCAGGGTATACGGGAGGTCTCGGGCATTCGGCTGCAGGGTATACCGGAAAGGTCTCGGGGCCAACCCGGTTTGCAGGTTTACGGGATGTTGGCCCCGTGGTTCGGGGTAAAAACGGGGGTCTCAGGCTTTCCCGGTGAAAGGGTATACGGAGCCCTCGGGAAATTCGGCGCAGGGAATACGGGAGGTCTCGGGCCCCGTCGGTTTGCAGGTATACGGGATGTCCTACCGTGGGCTGCGGGGTTTTTACGGGAGGGTCCGGGAAATTCGGGCAGGGTTTTGGGGAAAGGTTCTCGGGAATTGGGCCCTGCAGGGTAAACGGGAGGCCTCGGGAAAATTCGGCTGCAGGGTAAAAACGGGGGGGGTCTGGGCCCCCTTTGGGCCTGCGGGGTATGCGGGAGGTGTCAGGCCATCAGTTTGCGGGGAAAATTCGGGGGGGCCCTCGGGCTTTCCCCCGGCCCTTGAAAGGGTAAAAAGGGGGGCTAAAGGCCCGTCGGCGGGAAGGATTTTTACGGATTTTCCTGGGCCCCTTTTGGGAGAGGGTAAAAGGGAGGCTCGGGCATATCGGCTGCGGGTTTTACGGGGGTCCCAGGGCCGTCGGCTGCAGGGTAAAAGCCCCCATAGAATAGCCGCCTTTTTCTGGCCAGGTGTCCCCTCAATGTCAGGCCCCCCCCGGGAAAGTCTCACCCGCTGACACCAATCCCCCCCCCCCCTTTATATTGGGGAAAGGCAGCCTGGATTGCACCAGGCGGGATTTTGGCGAGATTTTTGGGCCATAAAGCGCTTGCACACCCTGCCCAAAGTAAAGGTGGTCCTCCCGGAGATCGGGGGGAACAGCCCCCACAGCCCATGCCCACCGCCTCCCCCTCCTGATTTCTCCCCCTCCAAAGAGCCACATGAAGCCCGGGCAGGGCCCCCCTTTAAACAGAGGACACGTTTGGTGGACACCTTAAAGTTGGTCTGGCTCGATTCCCGCCCAAAGGGGAAAACCCACGGGGGCAACCACCGGGGACAAATAAGGGCGGACCCGGGTACCTGCCCGGTTTGGCCCAAACCCCCCCACCCATGCAGCAAAGGGTTTCGGGGGCCGTGGGGGGTGGGAGGCAAGGGCCGGTCCCCGATCAATTTTAAATCTTAAACCGTCTTTTTCCTTTTAAAAGCCCTAAAGGGAGTTCACCCGAATGGCTCTCACATCCGACTGCTGTCATGGCTTCTCCTGGGGTCCCTCACCCACGGCTTTGGCCCGCATAAACCCCCTGGGCCCTTAAAGGCCCACCCCACTGGGATCCCGGTTCTCACTTTGGCCCGCCCATTTCTGGGTAAACCTGTTTGGTTTTCCCCCCTACAGTAAAAAAGGAAAAACGGGCACCAAACCTTTCAGATGGGGTGATGTGGGCGAGGGTTCCTTACCCAGGGGAAGAAGAAAAAAATTAAAAAAAGTTTTAAAAGGGGCTTTTTCCCCACCGGGACCCCATTTTCCATCACCTTTTAAAAGGGGGTTCTTTTTGGGGCCCTTATAGATGGCGGTATTTTTTTTTGCCAGCTTTTAACCCCCCCCATTTATGCTGCCATTCGGTGCAGGGGGCTCTATCTTATTTTGCTGGGGGTTTCCCGGGGGTTTAAGGGCCCCAGTCAGATCCAAAAAAGGTTTTAAATTTTTAAAAGGGGGGTCTTTAATAGTGTGGGTTCTTTTTATAAGGGCCCGGAAATTATTTTATGCCAGTAATAATGGGCCACTTGGGGAAACCTTTTTGTTTTCTATCACTATTTTAGAGGGACCCATTTTTTTGCTGTTTTGGAAAAGGCCCCAATCGATAAAAGAAGGCTATGGGTATTTGGGGGGGTTTCTCGGGTTAATGGCGGGTATTTTTTATCCCAAGTAAAATTGCCCCCCTTTATGCTGCCATTTTGGATTTCTATTTTCCGGGGGAGGGGGCTCCATTTATTTGCTAGGGGCCCCGGAGTGGGGGGGCCCCAATTTGGGAAACCCCAAAAAGGGGAAAAAATTTGGGTCTTTAGATAGCTTTTTTTTTCTCTTAAGAGGCGGTATTATTTATGCCAGTAATAATTTTTTGGGATTTTTTTCCCACTAGGAAAGGGGGGCCCTTTTTTTTTGTTTGGGGTTCGAGAGCCCCCCAATGTACCCAAAAAGGGCCCATGGGTATGGTTTGGTGCCCGTTTAGATGGGGGGAAATTATTTAAAACCGTAAAAAATCGCCTTTTAATGCTGCCTTTTTTTTATCATTTGGTGCAGGGGGCCCCATCTTATTTTGCTTTTGGGTTTCCCAAAAGGTTTAAAGGGGCCCCAAACAATTGAGAAGGCTATAGGTATGGGAGTCTCCGTTGGGATGGGGGTTTAAATTTATCCCAAAGAAAAAAATCGCCACTTTTTGCTGCTGTTTTAGATTTCTATCATTCGAAAAAAAAAAAGGGGGGGGGGGGGGGGGGGGGGCCCCCCCCCCCCTTTTTTTTTTGGGGGGGCACTGATTTCCTTAAGTAGCTGCTGTGATGGGGCCAGGTGGGCGCACCTCGTGGCCCCCGGGCTGACGTGCGGGGTTTGACCCCTTTTTCCCTTCTCCCGCAACCTCCGTGCGCACATGGGGCCCCCTTTTTCCACCCCCTTTCCCATCTTCGCCCCAGCGGGTGGACCGTGTACTGTGAGCAGGCGGCCATCGCTCCCTCCGTCCAGAACCAGAAAAGTTCAGTTTTAAAGGGGCCATTCTGACCCCCCCCTGGAGTTCTGGAGCGGCCCCCCCAGACCCTGAGTTATGGCGCAAAAACACTGTGGTTTAGCGCCGGCCGCACCCGGTTCTCTGCTAATTGGCTTCCTGCAGAGCGCTGTAATTAGATCAAAAACCGCGCCCCGTTTAGGGGATAAATCCCCCCGGCTGTTTTTCTGTCCACTCCTGAGTGGCATTTGAGGAAAAATGGGAGATGTTTCCTTTCCCCCTCGGGGGGGCCCTGAAGATGGGGCCGGGGGGGCAAACCGGGGGCCCCCTCAGGTAGAAATCGGTTTCGGGTCCCCCTCTGCCTTTGACGGGGGCGTTCCCCCCCGGCCCACAGGGAAAGGGGCGGGGGGGGTATGTGAGCAGCCATGGCTGCACTTGGGGGTTGGGGGGAAAAGGGGCCCTGGAGGATTGTAAAGAGGGGGCCCCCCTTTTTACTTTGTCCCCGGGGACCCCCCCCTCATTAGAAGAGAGGTCGGAGGCCTCCAATGAAAATAAGGGGCCCACGTCCCAAGGGCAACCCCCAAAGGGGGGCCCGAAAGAAAATTGTTGCGAAAAACCCGGGTGGCCCTTTTCGGTTTTTGCAGATGGTGGGATGTATGCTACATTTGATACCGAGGGAAAGGGCGCTGCAGGTTTGGTAATTAAACCTTTTTCCCTCTTCTGGAAAAGGAACGTGTCAGAAAAGGGGGGCCGCCCCGTCGGGGCCCTGTCTGTCTGATATTGTGGGGGCCGCACCTTTTAAAAAGACACACATTTTTTTGGGGGGAAAACATTGTTTTTTACATTAAGGGGGCCCCCTTTTTTTTTTTTCCTAAATATTGGGGGCCCGCACCTGTTATATGAACCACATTTGCTTTTGGGGGGGGAAATATGTTTTAATAAAATAGAGCGGGGGGCCCTGTCTGTCTGATATCGTGGGGGCCTCATTTTTGGGGGCCATGCCCTGACTGATATTTTTGGAGGTTGGGCCCCCTCGCCCCCCGGTTCCTGATTATAAGGGATTTCGCGAAACACCCCTTTCCCCGGAGCCTCCCCAAAAAGGATTTTAAACATCAGATTTTTGACAAAAAGGGGCCCGCCATCCCGCTCTCATTGCGGTGGAACCACAAGTCCCAGCACAACACCCCACCCCCCTTTTCCCACCGCCTTCCCCCGACCCTTATAGGTTTTTAAATGATGAAAATCCCCCCCTTTGGGGCCGGGGGGGGCCTGGGGGTTGGGGCTCTGATTTTAAAAAAATTTAGAAAAATTCTATTTTCCCTGAAAGTTTTTTTGTTTTGGGGGGGTGACAGGGAAAAAAGGGGGGCCCAGCACTGGGGAAAGCACAAGGGGGGAATCATCCCCTCCCCCATTCAAAACCCAAATTCCCCGCCGCCCCCAAAAATCCAGAGGGGGAAAATTTGCAGATCTTGAAAAGGGTTAAAAAAGGACAAAAATTGAAACATTTTTCGGATCCCCCCGGATGAGGCGGCCAAGGCCTAATTAAGCCAAAGACGGTAAATTCTTTCCGCCCTGGTGCCTCATTTGGAAAAATCCCCAATGAAAAATTTTGGAACCGGGCGGGTCCCCTGGCAAATAAAACCAAAAAAAAAAACCCCCCCCCCCCCTTTTTTTCCCCAAAGGGGACCCATTGACCATTTTTGTCCCCCCAAAACCCAAAAACCGGTTTTCCTCTCCCCTTTACCCCCTTTGCCTGGTGTTTCATCCCCCTTCCCCCCGGTTTGCATGGTGCCTCGCCTCCTTCCCCCGGTCCCTCCTTTACCGCGGTGCTTGGGGTTTGACCTTACCCCGGTCCCTCAGCCTCCTAACCCCCCGACCCCGGGGGCCCTCCTTACCCCGGGCATCGTGCCCCCTTCCCCCGGGGGCCCCTCAGCCTCCTTACCCCGGTGCGGGGGTGATCCTTCCCCCGGGTCCCTCAGCCCTCCCTTTAAAACCCCCCGGTGCATGGGGGCCCACCCTCCTTACCCGGGGGTGCCTCACCCCCTTACCCCCCCGCCCCGGGTTTGCCTAAAGCCCCCTTTCCCCCAAAAAGTCCCTGGTGCCTCAGCCTCCTTACCCCGGTGCATGGTGCCTCAGCCTCCTTACCCCAGTGCCCCCGCCCCCCCTTAAACCCCGGGTGAATGGTGCCTTAGCCCCCTTTCCCCCCGTCCCCGGGTCCCTAGCCTCCTTCCCCCCGTCCCCGGGATACCTCAGCCCCCTTAAACCTCAGTGCATTGGGGGCCTTAGCCCCTTTAAACCCTTTTGCCCGGTGCCTCAGCCTTCCCTTCCCCCCAAGTCAGGGTGCCTCACCTCCTTCCCCCCCGGGAAAATGGGCCCCTCAGCCCCTCCCCATCCCCTCAGCCCCCTTTAACCCCGGGTAAGGTCCCAAAGCCCTCCTTCCCCCCGTCCCCGGGTTGCCTTAGCCCCTTTACCCCTCCCCCGGTCCCTTTCAGCCTCCTTACCCCTATACCCCCCAAACTACCTGAAATTTGACCCACACACGCGGTTTTTGCCCCCGGGAAATCCTGGTTTCTCCCCCAAAAGGTGGGCCCCCATTGCTCTGTAGTTACCCCCGTAAAACCCCTCATCAGGGGTTTTTCGGGTTTTCCCCCGGTTTCCGGGGATCTCCCAGATCAAAAACCTTGGGTGGGCTCACACCCCAGGGGGTTTTCTATAGCTTTTTTAAGGTTTGTGGTAACTTTCTGCTTCTTTTTCTGCAGTTGAAAACCAAAATGTGGCTTTCCGATGATTCCTAGCCCCAATATAAAGGTAAATTTGGGCGGTTTCAGGGGTTTCCCCGGCTGCGGGCCCACAGGGGCTTTCCCTTTGGGGGTTCCCCCCACCCTTGGGGGGTCTTTAAACTTCCCCCCTTTGTGGGGGGTTTCACAGTTTCTTTCCCCCTTATTTGGGTCCCTCCACTTGTTTTTTCCTCTTTTTGGGGTTTTTATCCTTCTTCTTCCTCCTCCTTCTCTCTGTTGGGGTCTCCTCCTTCTCCTCTTCCTCCTCTCCCTTGGGGTCTCCTCCACCTCCCCCTCTCTGTTGGGGTCTCCACCCCCGCCTCCTCGCTGGTGGGGTCTCCTCCACCTCCCCCCTCTCTGTTGGGGTCTCCTCTACCTCCCTCTCTCTGTTGGGGTCTCCTCCTCCATCTCCTCTCTGTTGGGGTCTCCTCTACCTCCCCCTCTCTGTTGGGGTCTCCTCCACCTCCTCCTCTCTGTTGGGGTCTCCTCCACCTCCCCCTCTCTGTTGGGGTCTCCTCTACCTCCACCTATATGTTGGGGTCTCCTCCACCTCCCCCTCTCTGTTGGGGTCTCCTCCACCTCCACCCTCTCTGTTGGGGTCTCCTCTACCTCCCCCCTCACTGTTGGGGTCTCCTCCATCCTCCTCTCTGTTGGGGTCTCCTCCATCTCCTCCTCTCTGTTGGGGTCTCCTCCACCTCCTCCTCTCCCTTGGGGTCTCCTCCACCTCCTCCTCTCTGTTGGGGTCTCCTCCTCCATCTCCTCTCTGTTGGGGTCTCCTCTACCTCCCCCTCCTCTCTGTTGGGGTCTCCTCCTTCTCCTCCTCCTCTCTGTTGGGGTCTCCTCCTCCTCTCTTTTGGGGACTCCTCTTTCTCCTCTTCCGCCGCCTCGTCCTCTCTGTTGGGGTCTCCTCCTCTCTGTTGGGTCTTCTCCTTCTCTTCCTTCTCCTCTTCCTCCTCCTCCTCTCTGTTGGGGTCTCCTCCTTCTCCTCTTCCTCCTCTCTTTTGGGGTCTCCTTCTCCTCTCTGTTGGGGGTCTCTTCTCCTCTCTGCTGGGGGGTCTCTCCTCCTCCTTCTTCTCTCTGTTGGGGTCTCCTCTTCCTCCTCCTCCTCTCTGTTGGGGTCTCCTCTTCCTCCTCCTCCTCTCTGTTGGGGTCTCCTTCTCCTCTTCCTCCTCCTCCCCCTTTCTGTTGGGGTCTCCTCCTTCTCTTCCTCCTCCTCCCCCTTTCCATTGGGGTCTCCTCTTATGAAGCGGGTGTAGACTCTGACCTCGCTCTCTTTCTGTCCAGCATTTATCGGCCGGGCTGCAGCTGCGTCTCCAGGCGATACAGAACAACGCCAACCAGCAGAACCTGCGGATGTTACAGGGCTCCGCACAGTTCGGCCACAACTCGGGGGTCCTGAAGAAGTGGCTGCAGTGCACGCAGTTCAAAATGGCGCAGGTGGAGATCCAGTCCTCGGAGGCCGCGTCGCAGTTCTATCCGCTGTGATACTGACCTGGGACTCAGGGGACACAACAACAAAAGATCTGGTTCCTGGGGCCACAAAGCGGGATGGTCGGGAGCAGCAGTTTCTTGTTTGCATCTAATAGGAAAGGTCAGGGTGGAGCGGGAACGCGCTGGAGCCCCCCGATGGGAGAGGTGTGGGGCCAATGGCTCCGTCCACTCCGGACCTGTATAGTGTAAGCCATGGAGGGAAGCAGCGCCCTGCAGTCTGATACCAAAGACGCACAGCTGCACGGAACCCCCAACACCGACGGTGGAGAGGACTGTGCCGCCATCTTGTCTGCTGTGTCTTATTTGTTCACCACCGCAGTAACAGCTTTATTATGAAGAATCCTCAATCCCTTCTGTCATATCCAGACACCTAAAAACTAATCACCTGAGCAAGAGTAATGTGAAAGCGGATGATGCCCTGTAATGAGGTTTCAGAGGTTAGCCTGTATTGTACTCCAGAGCTGCGCTCACTATTCTGCTGGTGCAATCACTGTACATACATTACTTATCCTGTACTGATCCGGAGTTACATCCTGTATTATACTTCAGAGCTGCACTCACTATTCTGCTGGTGCAGTCACTGTACATACATTACTTATCCTGTACTGATCCTGAGTTACATTCTGTATTATCCTCCAGAGCTGCGCTCACTATTCAGCTGGTGCAGTCACTGTGTACATACATTACTTATCCTGTAGTGACCCTGAGTTCCATCCTGTATTATCCTCCAGAGCTGCACTCACTATTCAGCTGGTGCAGTCACTGTGTACATACATTACTTATCCTGTAGTGACCCTGAGTTATATCCTGTATTATCCTCCAGAGCTGCACTCACTATTCTGCTGGTGCAGTCACTGTACATATATTACTTATCCTGTACTGATCCTGAGTTACATCCTGTATTATCCTCCAGAGCTGCGCTCACTATTCTGCTGGTGCAGTCACTGTGTACATTACTTATCCTGTACTGATCCAGAGTTACATCCTGTATTATCCTTCAGAGCTGCGCTCACTATTCTGCTGGTGCAGTCACTGTGTACATTACTTATCCTGTACTGATTCTGAGTTACATTCTGTTTTATCCTCCAGAGCTGCACTATAGTGAGCGCAGCTCTGGAGGATGATACAGGATGTAACTCAGGATCAGTACGGGATAAGTAATGTATGTACAAAGTGACTGCACCAGCAGAATAGTGAGTGCAGCTCTGGAGGATAATACAGGATATAACTCAGGATCAGTACAGGATAAGTAATGTATGTACACAGTGACTGCACCAGCAGAATAGTGAGTGCAGCTCTGGGGGATAATACAGGATATAACGCAGGACCAGTACAGGATAAGTAATGTATGTACAGTGACTGCACCAGCAGAATAGTGAGCGCAGCTCTGGAGGATAATACAGGATGTAACTCAGGATCAGTACAGGATAAGTAATGTATGTACAGTGACTGCATCAGCAGAATAGTGAGTGCAGCTCTGGAGGATAATACAGGATGTAACTCAGGATCAGTACAGGATAAGTAATGTATGTACAGTGACTGCACCAGCAGAATAGTGAGCGCAGCTATGGAGGATAATACAGGATGTAACTCAGGATCAGTACAGGATAAGTAATGTATGTACAGTGACTGCACCAGCAGAATAGTGAGTGCAGCTCTGGAGGATAATACAGGATGTAACTCAGGATCAGTACAGGATATAATACAGTATGTAATTTGGGATCCAGATAGGTGGTGTATGTACTCGGTGCCTGTGTATGATGGGTCGTCCCATATTCTGCTCTGTGTGGTTACCGGAGTCGGGAGGACTTTCTGTCACTCTCTGATTTTTTGCATCTTTTATCACCGATGTCCTGTAGATAGATGCAGAGTAAGGTCGGGCGCAGTTCACACTGGATTTGCGCTTCTGACGCCTCGAGTGTCTCCTAGAGATTGCATTTCAGATCCTGTGGACAGAGCCTCATTGACGTGGGGTCCAGTGAGAAAGCTTGCTTCTGCTTGCAGCCAATCAGATTTCAGCTGTTGCAGATTCCAACATGGAGGCTGGTTGCTATGGACAACAAGGTAATGGCGGGCGGGGACGGCCATTGAGCCTGACCTCTGATGCAGACGCAGCGCAGTTACCATATTCTGAATTTCCTCGTGAGCCGACCGTGCTGTCGGCGACCTTGAAGTGCACTTAGCTTCCCGGTAGGCGTGCGGTGTGTGGTTCGTCTCGTGGTCACATGATTTGCGCTCGCGCTTTATTTCGCGGGTTTTATGTCTTTTATTTTTTGCTGCCTGAAGTGTTCGCGTCCGTGAAGAGCCCGACTGGAGACGCAAATGTCCGCGTGTCCTCCCCAAGTCTCCTCTGCTGATCCTGCTGCTTCCTCAATGCTGCAGATTCTCACCCTGGGTGTTACCCCCTTTCTCAGTGTATTGGGGCGAAATCCACCCCGAATCCGCCCCAGGATCTGTAAGGCGAGCGCAGGTTCATGTGAGCGGCAATAAAGGCTGCTCCATCTGCGGGGGGCACGGTGTTGTAGGGAGCGACACTCAGGGCGTCTCCTCCCAGTTACCCTCTCCCCACGTCTGTCAGTTTGTTTCCGTGCCAGTAAAAGGATCAAGGTCCAGCCGAGCGGATCACCCGATCACTTTCTCTACTTTTCTGAGATGTTTTATTTTCTGTCGTGTAATAAAGACAATATTATCTGTGATTTACTGAGCAGAGGAAATAAAAGCTTATTTATTACAGAGGCGGCTCCTGTGTCTATAAGAGATGAGGCTGCGGTCACCCCAGAAGTACTGCCGTAGAGTACCCCCATGAACTGTGAACGCCACAGTCGGAGCTTATACAGTGTCACCCACAGTACCCCCATAGATGTAGACTTTAGGTGGCCAAAGCCCCCAGGAAGGAAGCCACAAGGTGTGAAGTGCCCCTAGGAGGGAAGCCATGAGGTGTGAAGTGCCCCTCGGAGGGAAGCCATGAGGTGTGAAGTGCCCCGAGGAGGGAAGCCATGAGGTGTGAAGTGCCCCTGGATGGATACCACAAGGTGTGGAGGGCCCCCGGATGGATACCACAAGGTGTGGAGGGCACCAAGATGCGAGGGAAGTGCCCTGAGGTGTGAAGTGCCCCAAGATGAAAGCCACAGGGTGACTAATGCCACAGGATAGAAGCCGCAGGGTGAGAAGTGTCCAAGGATGGAGGGGAAGTGGTGAGGGGTTCCTCCGGGATGGAAACCCAAAAAGGTGCGGGAGGTCCCGGGAGGGAAAACCCACAAGGTTAAAGGGTGCCCCGGGGGGGGAAAAGCCATGAGGTAAGTCTGGGACACTACTTGTCCTGGAGAATAGAGGAGAAAGAGATGGGGGAAGACCCTGAACAAAAATTTAAAAAAGGACAATGAAAAAAAAAATTTTTAGAGGGAAGAGCAGAAAAAAACGGCCCGAAAAAGGGAAAAGGAAAAAAAAGGAAGTGAAGAAAAATGGAGGACAGAAAAAAGAAGCTGGAGGAGCAGGTGCAATGGAAAACCCAAAAATATCTAAGCTCAGGTTATGTCCATGGGGAAACGGCATTTGGGACGGGGGGGGTCGCTTCCTTTTCTCCTTTTAAAGGGTGGAGCGTTTCCCGATCCAGCCGTCTGCGGCGTTGGTGCATGGGGGCAGTGGGGTTTGGGATTTTTGGGGAATGTTTGCATAAAGGCGTGCGAGTGGAAAAGCTTTCCATGGAGTTGTGAAGGTGAATCGTCTGAACCCCTGTGGGGTTGGGGAAAAATCAGTGCACAGCCCCCCGCAGGCGGAGGCCCCGTTTTTGTCGGGAAAAAGGGTTTTTGGATTTTTAGGCCCCCTTTTTTGTTCCTAGGTTTAAGGTGAAATTTTATGGAGGAAGGGTTTTTTGGGGAGCCTAAACGGGGGGTTAAGGGGGAAAACCCTTGATGGGATTTATTCATTGGGAAGAGAGATGGGGGGTGTTTTCAATTTATCTTTTCCGTGGAAGCAAGGCAAGGCGGGAGATCCCGCGGGCAGGAGGTTTATTCGGGAGCGGGCCTCGATGGGGGGGGAAAAGAGAGTACGGGTAAAAAGGGGGGCCCCTTGGGGAATTTAAAAGGTGGTTTTTGGGGGGGGTTTTGGGTTAAAATGGGGTCTGGGTGCCGGGTAGGGGGGTTAAGGGGGCAGGGAGCGTATACCGGGCGCGCCTGAGGGGCCAAAAACCTTCTGTTGAAAAAACCCAATTTGCGGGGCGCGTGGTAATGGGGGGCCCCCATTTATTTTTTGCACAAAACCCCAAGAACTTGGTTACACCCTTGTTGGACCTATTTGCTCAGCCTTACCCAAGTGTTATCCAGACCAGAAGGTTATATGGGCCAAAGAGTACTGCTCCCCCCCCTACTTCCCCTCCATTGGTTTTGGGGTGGTCATGACAGGCAAACCGTTCCGCTTTGTTTTCCCCCTTCCCAAACCAGGACGGAGCCGATTCCATATGGTTCGGGCACAATTTTCTTTGAATCCTTGCTGTAAAAATTGATCAGCATAGTAAAACCCAAAAGGTGGCGGGAGTGATTTTGCTATCCCCCAAAGTCATTGGGCCGGGGGGGTTTTAGTGCACCTTTTCCTGGCTTTTGGGGCCCCTGTCCTTTTTTGGGGGGGCGGGGGTGAATGTCCCTTCTGGGCCCCATTGCAGCTTCATTGTTCTTGGTAAGGGCCCCCAATGTATTAAGCTTCCCTATAAATACCTACTGCTGGGTGACGACGTGTCTTGACCTCACGCTCTCGGATGTTCCATCCCTGAAGTTTACGCCGGTTGCAGCGAGAAGACATTTATCACATGGAAACTCTCAGGAGGTGACGAGAACATGGGATCCTGTGACCAACATGCTCCAATCAATAAGCGTCGGACAAGAAGCGACCAATCCTCCCGAAAGAAGCTTCACCAGGACTGAGGAGCCGTTTTACCCCACAGTTTGCCCCACTTTTTCCCATGATCCCCAAAGGGACCGGTTTGCCCCTATGTGTAAAATTTTAAAAAAAATAATTTAAAAAAATTTGGTTTTTAGTTCACATGTTTGATAAAAAATGCTTAAGCCACCCCGGCTCCAAACGGGAAACTGGCGGGGGGCCCATCCTTTACCTTCACTAGGTAAAATTCAGATTTTCTCATTGGGCCAACCGACCCCCAAAATCCGATAGAAAAAATTAAAAAGGCAAATCGCAATGCAAATATTTTGAATTTAGCGTCATTGCTTTTTTTTCAAATTTTAAAAATTGTTGCAAAGGGTCCCCTCAGTAAAAATTTTATTGAAGGTCTCCTGTTTCTGGTAAAAAAGGTACCAACCTTTTGCCACGTGGGTTTTACTTACAAGCTGTTTTTAAATTTTGTTTTTGGTTCGTCCCCTTTTGTATGTAAGCTGGATTTACAAGTAATCTTAGCAAAAGTTTATTTCTTTCAATGATGTTTTTTGGTTTTGTGTCATCGCTCGAGAGGTCTTTTTGGGGATCGAAACTTTGAATCCGGAGCCGGCCACAAAAAAGTAAAGGAAAACGGATCCACTGTGCATTGTTGAGCTGCGCAGCTAAGGCCCTGCCCGCCATTTTTTGTTAGATAACCCTTTTTAAAGCGTCAGGTGGGGGTGAGACCAAAAACCTTAACCGTGCGTGACCCCCTCTGGGTTTTTTTTTCCCTGAGGGTTCCGGTTTTCCCCCTTTTTAGTTTTCAGGTGAGGTTTTTAGGATTGTAGAGAGGTGAAAGTTTAAAAATTTTTAAATAACCTTTTTTACAAAATGTAAGAATTTTGCACTTTTTCTGGAAGAGTCTTATAATTTTAGATTTATTATTGGACTATTGTAAAAATAAACCTGTTATATCCTTATTGGCCGGTTGTCTTTAAAGCCGTATCCCGAACCTGGATGGATAAACTTTGGCAAAACACCCTAATAACAGATTCCCCTGCTATAGAAAGCAAGGGGATATGTAAATATATGTAAATTAGAAAATATACAGGTGCAGTGTCCCCTTTGTGCTCCAGATGTCACTGTTGCAGCACCTCTTAATTTCGGTCTGCCCTGTTTTGGTTGCTGGCCCAAAATTTTCTCTCTTTTTGGGGTAGTGATGTTTTTTTACATATCATTATACAATGAAAAATTGCAAAAACAGGGGCGGGGTATAAGGGGGGCAAGGGTGGCAGTCAACCCCGGGCCCTGCAGCCTCAGGGGGGGCCCCAAAAAGTTTTTTTCCTATTGTCATGGCAAGGTTTTTAAGGGGTCCTTTTTTCACTATTTGCAATAGGGCCCCCAGAGCTGAAAAGTTATCCCGATGTGAAGCTGCTTTTGGGTGGAGTTGGGGCAGGGGGAAGGGGGAAAATGGGCAGCAGGGGTGTAGGATTGGAGGGTAGAGGCTACCCATACAGTACTCCAGGGGCAGCCTCGGGAGTGCATGGGATGGGGTTTCTGCGGGGTTTCAGGGGGGATGTTGGGGAAAACGTTTTGGTGTGGGGGGGTGGTGGGGTCCGATTGGGGTTGCCAGGAGCTGTGCCGGGAGAACTAGTGGGTGGTGTATCGGGTGGGGGTTCTCACAGGCTTTTATCCAGAGGTCCAAATCCTCGCAAATGGCCTTTGTGGGTTCTCAGCCTTGGAGTACAATGTCCCTATTTACTGAAAGCAAGCAGAGATCTAGAAAATGTGAAAATTTGAAGCAATTCCGGGAAAACCTCGGTGCTTTTCCCCTTGTTTTAGTTTTGATTGAGTCGTCCTTTGGTCCCCGGGCATTGCTGTCCCAGCGCGGGGCCCTGTGGGAGAGGATGCCCCTGTGGGCCGCTGTAAATTCAAAGATTTCCCCATATGGTTTGAAAAGCTATTAACGGCCCAGTCGCCCGGCCCCGGCCCCTTTAATTGTTTTTGCGTTTAATTAGGTTTCTCTCTTTAAATTTGGTTTTTGTTTTTTTGTGTTTTAAGGGGGAAAAATTAAAGGCGGGACAACAAGGTGGGGCTTCATGTCCGAAAAACCGTGAAAAATACGAGCAACCAAGAGCCACTTGACCCCCCTTTCATGGGACTGCCAAAAATGGGAGCAAATTTCCCCCCTTCCCCCAGTTTTTTGCACCCCCCCCCCCCCCAGGCCCCTTCCTCCCCAGCTGTATACTGCAAGCAGGACAGTGCCCCTTTTTGTGTATACTGCAGGAGGACAACGCCCCACCTCCTCGTGTATAGTACGGCAGAACAGCCCCCCTACTTCCCAGCTGTTATGCAGGCCGGGACAGCCCCCCCCTCCCCCTCGCTGATCTGGGCAGGACAGTGCCCCCCCCAGCTGTTACGGGCGGCAGGGACAGCGCCCCCTCCTCCTCAGCTGTATACTGCAGGCAGGAACAGCATCCCCTCCTCCTCAGCTGTATACTGCAGACAGGAACAGCATCCCCTCCTCCTCAGCTGTATATTGCAAGCAGAACGACGCCCCTCCTCCTCAGCTTTTAAAATGCGGGACAGCACCCCTCCCCCGCGAGGACAGTTGCGTGTGGCAGTTTCATATTTTAAATTATGAAACTGGGGTGTACCTGTGAGGCACAATTCTCCCATAGATCCCTATGAATTATTGGTGCCGCTCACACTCGTGACTGTTTGCTAACCTTTTTGTTGTTCCAGTCTGTGAACAGGGTCCTAGGCAAGGTGTTAACGAATTTCAGTGAGACCTTTCGATGCGTCAACCTCCTGCCAGGATGGTCTCCTTGCTGGCTTGTGTCAGCCAGGTCCTGCTGTCTCCTGCCTAATTGATGGCGTCCTCAAGGACTTTTGCAATCCGAGTGACTGTGAGTTACGGGAGCTGCGGGGACGGCTTGTCATTTTTGTGTCATGCTCCTCACACGGCCATTTTTTTTTTTTTGCTCCAGTAACTTTATTCTTCACTGCTTTCCGTTTTCCAAGATCTCTGGGCTCCTTGTACTTTTACAGCTGAGGGTTTGTGACAATGTCTCAGTCTGGAAAATCCTGTGAGCGGTTCCTCTTCCCCCGATTGTCTGATCTATAATCTCCAGTGTTATTATAACCTCTGAGCAAAGGAATGATGGGAACTTACACCGAGGCCGGAGCTGGAAAAACGACAAGTGCGCAGAGCTCAGCCGCTCGTGGCCCAGACGTGTTGATCAGGTGGAGCACTCCGAGTGCTCCGGGGGCGCGGTGGAGTGCGCCTCCTGCCTGCCTCCAATCAGCCGCACACGTGCAGTAATTGCGCTTGCCCCAGCAGGTTGATTAGATACATCGGATACGACAGCTGGAAAGTATCCGGTGCCAGGAAGGATTATGAGGGGGACGGCGGCAGCGGGTGACACTGAGCTCGTAGCCTGGAGCGGAGAATATGTGCTGGGGCTGCACGCATCACCCGGGCGCGGTGCTGCTCCCGTGTCATCTCCTTCTCAGCGCGATCAGACATCGAATGGAATTTGTTTTGGATGCGGAGCTAGACCGTCCCGCCGAAAACTGGGTGAACCCCAAAGAAGCAGATAAGGAGGCTGACACCTCAAAGAAGCAGCATAGCGGGAGCTGACACCTCAGAGAAGCGCGATTAGCGGGAGCTGACACCTCAAAGAAGCAGCGATAGCGGGAGCTGACACCTCAGAGAAGCGGCGATAGCGGGAGCTGACACCTCAGAGAAGCGGCGATAGCGGGAGCTAACAGCTCGCAGCTACTGCTCCATCCCCGGGACTGCAGAGGCGGCAATGGGGGGTCAGCGACCAAAGAGAGCAGCGTCTGTGTCAGGGGCCTCCTAGAGAAGCAATGGGAATCTCACAGCTGAGGATTTCCTACAGGGTCCAGTGTAGACATCATAGACAGTGGAAAACATAGTAAGTAGGCTCCGTCAGGCACCACGGGGGTCACCTATACAATGGATCCACTTTCATCTTCAACGCAGATGGGAACCAAGAGGCTGTATCCAGCAGGGTGCACTACACGTCCCTGTATGACCGCTCCTATAGAAGCGTTATCTATGTGCAGATATAACACCCCCTCATGTAGAGTATGGGGGTCACTAATAGGGGCCATTATCAGTGATGTCCCCGACGCTCTCTAGTGATTATAGGCATTCTCAGTGATGTCACCGCCGCTGTCTAGTGATAGGAGGCATTCTCAGTGATGTCACCGCCGCTCTCTAGTGATAGGAGGCATTCTCAGTGATGTCACCGCCGCTCTCTAGTGATAGGAGGAATTCTCAGTGATGTCACCGCCGCTCTCTAGTGATAGGAGGCATTCTCAGTGATGTCACCGCCGCTCTCTAGTGATAGGAGGCATTCTCAGTGATGTCACCCCCCGCTCTCTAGTGATAGGAGGCATTCTCAGTGATGTCACCGCCGCTCTCTAGTGATAGGAGGCATTCTCAGTGATGTCCCCGCCGCTCTCTAGTGATAGGAGGCATTCTCAGTGATGTCACCGCCGTCTCTAGCGATAGGACCCATTTCAGTGATGTCGCCACCGCTCTGTAGTGATAGGAGGCATTCTCAGTGATGTCGCCGCCGCTCTCTAGTGATAGAGGCTTTTCTCATTGATGTCACCTCAGCTCTCTAGTGATAGAAGGCATTCTCAGTGATGTCACCGCCGCTCTCTAGTGATAGGAGGCATTCTCAGTGATGCCCAACGATCCCGCTCTCTAGTGATAGGAGGCATTCTCTGTGATGTACCGATGCTGCTCTCTAGTGATAGGCATTCTCAGTGATGTCACCGATGCCGGCTCTTGTGATAGGAGGCATTCTCAGTGATGTCACCGTTTGCCGCTCTCTAGTGATAGGAGGCATTCTCAGTGATGTCACGCCGCTCTCTAGTGATAGGAGGCATTCTCAGTGATGTCCCCGCCGCTCTCTAGTGATAGGAGGCTTCTCAGTGATGTCCCCGCAGCTCTCTAGTGATAGAGGGCATTCTCAGTGATGTCACCCCCGCTCTCTAGTGATAGGAGGCATTCTCAGTGTTTGGTCACCGCGCTCTCTTGTGATAGTAGGCATTCTCAGTGTTGTCACCGATTGCCGCTCTCTAGTGATGGGAGGCTTTTCTCAGTGATGTCCCCGCCGCTCTCTAGTGATAGGAGGCATTCTCAGTGATGTCACTGGCGCTCTCTAGTGATAGGAGGCATTCTCAGTGATGTCACCGCCGCTCTCTAGTGATGTCACTGCCGCTCTCTAGTGATAGGAGGCATTCTCAGTGATGTCACTGCCGCTCTCTAGTGATAGGAGGCATTCTCAGTGATGTCACCGCCGCTCTCTAGTGATAGGAGGCATTCTCAGTGATGTCCCCGATGCCGCTCTCTAGTGATAGGAGGCATTCTCAGTGATGTCACCGCCGCTCTCTAGTGATAGGAGGCATTCTCAGTGATATCACCGCCGCTCTCTAGTGATAGGAGGCATTCTCAGTGATGTTGTAGCGCGCGGCGCCGCCGCGGGCCGCAGGCGCACCCGTGCCCTCTCTCCGGGATCCCTGCCCGGGACGGGTGGCGCTGCGGGCCGCGGGGGGAGGGTGC